>JAGDQP010053671.1:0-13510 GCA_022664845.1 Lepisma saccharinum
TGTGCTCATTGTGAGCAAAGTATCTGCTTATCACACGCCTTCATTGACGACTTACATATTGATTGTATCAATGTGTAGTACTTTGTACGTGACTCTTTCCTTCACATGAATCGCATTTCAATTCAAAACAATGTCCTTCTGACTTTTGTTCTGCCTTTCGTTGTGACTTGTTTCAATACAATTCGCTTTCTCTTTGAACTTTGACCCACCATAACCTTTTAATTTCTGGAGCTCTGCAGCTAGGATTTCACAGGTGTACTATACTCGTCACTAGCTTCAATTTAAGGTATCACTTGATGAGCAACTCGAGTCCTCACTTCGGGTACTTTACTTGTCAGTAGGTTCAAGCACTTAGCCCTGGTCAATTAATTATATTAGTCTGTTTCTATTAAATTGTATACAATGTCATTATTAATGCAAATAACGTATGTTCTAATAATTACCAGCCCTCAGTTATAAATTTAACAATAAATATGTAGTAATTTAAAATCATGCCATATGTACTGTACAATTGAATAGCTGAGTTGAAAAAGAAAGCAATAATTCCATGGAGCAAAAATTAAAATATTTACAATTTCAATTAGTAGAAATCCACACAATAGTGCAAAATAAAGCAATGGAAAATCTGTCTGTTAAACAACGTTAAAATTAATCATTTTTCTTTTTAAAAAACCAAACAAAAAGAAAACACTAATTGAAGTGAGATTCACATCGAGTTACCCGAATGAAGTCTGGGGTGTAATTAGAAATAATTTACATGATATTAAAGTACAATGAAAATCACATAATTTAATGTATAAAGTACTTGATGACGTATATATATATATCCAACAAAGAATTTGTATACAATAAGGGGTATAATTCCTATAATCATTGTAAAAACTGTCAACCATGACTCAGTAGAACAAAGAGTGGGAAAATGTGGGAATAAATGCATAATAATTGCATAGATTTCTTTTAAAAGAAAGAGATCGTTAGTAGAATCACCAGACAGGAACAGAAAACATTAAAATTGAATGATTTAGTTCTAAGGATGGTACATAGATATTTTCCTCCAGCTAGGAAAAAGTTTATGATGTGGATGATGGCTCTAACGGTATATATGATATTGCATTAATGAGAATTTACATCATCCTAAGATTCCAAAAAAAATATCTAGTAAATTTAGACAAGAAAACTACTCCGAATATATATCGACTATTCACTATTATTTTGTTTTAATTTTCTTTCTTTTCCCGAAGGTTTAATTCGTTTAGTTATGTCGTTTCTCTGTTTCATGATTTATTTTGTTTTACTCGTTAAATGTACTCCCAGATAAAATAGAAGAGTTAAGCAAACAGATAAAATAGAAAAGTTGATAAAACGTTGCTTTATCATTCAGGAGATCTTGGGTTCAATCCTAGTAGCTGACCATCGTACCAAGGTATTTCCATGATTTTTGCAGAGTCGCACTAGGAAAATGCCGGGATGGTATCTTCTAAGTAAGCCCTGGCTAACAACATACACTAGCGGTTGTATATAAGCACCACCATGAAGTGCCCATCTCTGTCTGTATTTGTCCATCATTAAGAGTTAAACCAAGTACAAAACTTAGCGCATATTTTTCATTTCTCTCTTTCTTGTTTTCTTTTCTTTCTTTTTTGTGGATCTCTTCAGATCTATTTCTCATACCAAGTATTATTAAACAATGTGTTGGGCCCCAGATGGTTCCTAATACTCATTAGTATGCATTAGGTTTTCATTTCTTAAAGTGTTTAAAAAATAATATAGAATTTCTCTACTCTTGAGTCAACTACGCATACTACTGTCACATGTCATTATATCTCAAAAATCTAAATTTATGGCAAAACTAGTGTTATAAACAGAAGAAAAAAACGTTCGTTTTTTTAAAACTTCCGTTTTTTTAAATAAAAACATGGCCCTTCGTTTTTTTTTTCAGGGCAGCAATTTGTAATACTGCTAACGTCTCTTTAAGCAGGAATTACCTTTCTAAAGGGAATTCAGAAGAAATACAACATAAATTAAACCCTAGATTGCAAATAGTTTTTGGTATACGTGAGATTTCCTACGTTTTCCTGTTCTCAGTGTTGCCAACCTCAAAAAATAATTTTGAATAAAACTACTTCCATAAGATAAGATAAAATTAATTTTATGGGCAGTAGCAGGACTATGGCTTACGCCCGTCCCGATAAAAATTCTTTCATGCCGTATATGCCCCAAACTTATCTTAAACATCACTCAACACAATAGAAGAAAGTCTTGGGTGCCCCGACTTCAAGTACCCTAGTTGTCAGTGTTGCCAGCCTATTTTAAAATTTAACTTATAGATATTTTTACACGTGTGCATCGATTTTCACTAAGTTTGACATACATGTTCATTAGGTACTGAGACAGGTCATACAGGCATTGCAGGCACCGTAGTTTTTCAGGGTTGCCAAACGATTAAAAAGTGTAATTTTATATTTGTTACCGTTGGACATATTCATATTGATTTAAACAAAATTTGACATGTGCATTTGGTACTGGGACAATTCATATGGGTACTTTTAGCGCCAAAATTTGTCAGTGTTGCCAACCAATTTTAGAAAATATTTTTTTATTTGCTTCCATATCGTTGAATGTATTAGGACCAAACTTTGTATATACGTACTGGGACGCGTCCTAGAGGTACTTCAGGTCCCACAGTTGACGGTATTTCCAATCAATTTTAAAAATTAAATATTAGGTAGATTTCGAAGAAAAATCTACCTATTGAGATCACTTTTATAGCTAAAAATGTTAGCCCCTTAAAATAATGAAGGACGTGTTTTTGCGTTTTTTTTAATATTCCCAGTTGTTTTGAAGATACGGACTTTATGGACATGAAGTGTGACCGCCGCCATTTTGGATGGGGTCAACATAGCGACTTGAAACTTTCGGCAAAATATTTCTTTTGTCGAGACCTTTCAAATGATATATTACTCGACCCCCTTTGCTATTTGAATTTTTCAAGTTGACCCCCGTACCCCTGCTTTCTTCATTTCACCAATTCATCTCATCATCCATCTGGCCTGAGCCAAAGTTGCCTTAAAAATTAAATTCAAATTCAGAAACAAAGTACTAGTAAACCAAAACATATATCTGCCCTTGAATAGAAGCCAGGAATTTTGAGCAAAAGATAATTTAATTTTTGCGGACAATAATTATGATAAAAAATAATATCTTCCTTGAATAATACTGAAATTAGAAGTTAATGTATTGTATATACGGGATAAGAGCATATTTCGGTAAGAATTCATAGTTTTTCAGTTTATAGTAAAAATGTCTTCCAAGTTGAATTATCTCTAGGAACATAAACTCTTCCTATAATTCAAAATATTTATCTAGTTCCTTGGAGGTTTATTAGTATTTTAATACAAAATAAACCGAATAACTTTAGTCAGTATGTCTTTTGTTAAATCTTTATGTTTGTCAGAGTGAGTTTATAGGAAGTATAGCAATGTGGCAGTGAATGCATTTATAAATAATCCCAACAGAAAAAAACAGGGAAAAAAACTTCAAAATAAAACGTTTTTTTACAACACTAGGCAAAACTGAATTCTCCAATATATTTCTGGTGAAAACATAGCCCAGATTGATGTATCACACGACTATATTTCCTATTTTTATTTTAAATCTAACAAAATTCAAGATAGCCGATTTCAAGATGGCGATCATGGCGAACGTACTCTTTAACTGATAGTACCCCCGCCCAGTATTCAATAATGTTTATTTGTTTTCTATTCCTTTAAGCGTTTAAAAAGTAGTCCGGTCTTTTTAGACTTTGATCACACTATAAGTATTATTCTTATGACAAAGTTTTTAAACACTGCGCCCATCTTTATGGACGAAAGCGCTATTAATCGTAAAGCGCTTTGGTCTACTTATAGGTTTACTTGTAAGAATGACGCATTTGTTTATTATATAAAATGCATATTCATTTCTGAAGAAAGGTCTCATAGCGGTTTATAACAAATAATATGTTCGAAAATTATAATGTTGTTGAAAATAAATAGTATAATGAAAAGACTGTCTTAATAATACCACACTTCAAGTTAAATTATTATTCTTTGTGAAAATAAGGGTATCAGTCAACTGTACTGTTTCAATTTCTCATAACAACATTTCGTTGTATGAGTTCTTCTTTGGAAAATGGGCTCAACTAGTTTTTTTTTTTTTAGATAGAAGCGAAACTATTGAACAAGGTAAACAGCGGTTTGCTTTGGATTTGTGAAGTTATCTTTCTGACTGCTTCCACACTTATGTGGAGACTACTGCAGAAGCTTGTACTCTCTTGAAATCATGCATGGTTTTCATTCGAAACAATAGCAACAGTTTTCCAGAATGCCTGCAACAAAATAATCCCAAATGGAACCGATCTTGCAGAAAACAAACTTCAGGAGGTAAATAAGCTTTCTTTGGAAAACTGCGAAAACGAAACCACCTTTCGCAACGAGTGAAAAAGTAAGAAGAAAGTCATGTCCGGGAAGACGACACCGGACGAAGAAGGCACTAAGATGTCCGCCTTACAGCAGTTCCGCGTAGAAGTGTATTGGAAAGTCTTGGACAGGTTGAACACAAATCTGGATGATCGATTTGCTGCTACCGAAAAGATGTTCCTCGACTTAGCGTCAGTGGACCCCTATCACCACTTTTAGAGGCTCAAAACTAGATAAACGTAATATTCTTGCTAATATCAGCTAACACGTATCGACCCCCCCCCCCAAAAAAAAAAAAAAAACAACAACAACATAACGTCACCAAGGACTTATGCCTGGGGCTTCAGATCCACCCAAAATTTTTCAGTGTTTCCATTCGTACTAGCAGAATCTGAAGTAAAACTCTGTCAGACATGACATTCCTACGGAAGTTATGGTCAGAGACTGTATTATATGGACCACAAGCTTCTTGAAGCTCTAAATCTCATTTCCATTCTAACAAATCGCATCCCAAAGAATATCGAAGAAATCATAGATCGGCTTTCTCGTAAAAATAAAGAACTAGCTGGACTTTTAATCCTTTAAAGTGTCTTATTCGAACTGTCAAGCATGACGGGGGCTCCATTATTATTTGGACAGGGATCGCGTGGATTTTAGTGGTCCCCATCATCACTATTCCTGATCGTGTTACCGCGTGCAAATTTCTGGACATTCTTCGATGATCATGTGTATACATACAGTGGTCCAAAGTTTGTTCCAAACAAGAAAGTTATTTCCAGGACGATAATGTGCCCATTAACAGAGCTGGGACCACTGCAAGCGTGGTTTGTGGAGCGCGACGACGATGTACTCCACCTTCCCCCGTTAAATCATTCCCCAGAATTAAATATTATCGACCACTGTGTGCAGTTTGGGAGCCACAAGTGCCTGCAAGAGTGCCTGCAGGAATTGGCGAGTGTTCTGCTGGATGAGAGGTAGAATATTCCGCTGGAAACTGTTCAGGATTTATATAAATCCACCCCCACAAAGGTTATAAACAGTACTAAGTGCAAGTGGTGGTACAACACTTGATTAATAAAGGAAGAATATGAATTTCACAGGTGTTCGTATTTATTGTCCAATACCTGTAGATAGAGAAACAAAGAAATTAATGTATAGACCAACACCTAAACAGATGGATGTAGTTAAATGTTACTTCCTACTTAAAATATTTCAATGAAATTACGATACACATTTTCTCCAAACAATCCTTTTATCGTCCTAACAATCAACCATGAGAGGAGAAAATACGCCCGTGTTCCATAAAGGAATAAGACACTGGAAGTGCTTTCAAATACTATTAGCTTAAGGTTAATGTAAAGCAACGATCTCCAACAAAAGATGGTAGAACTATCTCCGTATATGTCTAATGCATTCTTATCGTTGCACGAAATTTCCTTGCTGCTCCTATAAATTCAAGCCTAGAGAGTTTAAACTTTCAGGGAAAATAGTTCATAACTAATTCAAGAACATGATCGATACCGATTATTATTTTTTTTTTCGTTTTCCTTCATTGTTGAAATCGCTTCATTGCTGTTGTGAATATCGAAACCTATAAAAATGAAGCTCTTTCGGCAATGAACATAAAAGAAAATTAAAAATCGGTATCGATCATGCTCTTGAATTGGTTATGAACTTTCTTCCCTGAAAGTTTGAACTCTCTAGGCTTGAATTTGTAGGAGCAGCAATCAAATTTCGTGTAACAGTGAAAATACATTAGACTCAGCTCCCTTCCTTCGTGGAACCGATGCGGTACTAAAATAGCAATTGTTTAGGTACTATCCCACCAATCGCGCGAGAAAACAGGAAAATTCTGTCAAGATGCTTAACAGCGGGGTGCAAATTCATGCGTCTCCCAATTGCTGATCCGAAGACAGCGATATTACTGACTGGACCATATTGCAGGGTTATCAGTGTCCTTCTTTTATCAACTTGTCTTCCCTCCTTTTCTAAATATGTTGAACTGTTCTCCATTCTCTCGTGATCAGGTTAGAAAGTTCAGAATTGGACATATTCATACTCCTGTGATCCTAATTGTTAATTTTAATAAAATGTGCTTTACCGAAGTATCAAGTAAAGGTTTAATCATTTGGTAACCATTTTTCATTGTCATTAAATTTTATTATTTCATAAGAAGATACAATAAAAAGGTAAAATTTTATGTTAGTTGCCCTGTAAAAACTTAAATTTGAAAGTAAGAACTTTTTCTATTCGTCATTGTTTCTTTAACTGATTTTAAATTAAAGGTAGCCATAGTTGTCTACCAATCTTAGCTTAGTTGTCCACCATTGGAAGAAAAAATCCACAGTTGTCCTTCATTTTTAACTTTATTGTACTCCACTGGTAAAAACTGACCTAGTGACCACGCCATACTGACGGATTCAGGCAAACAGGAACGGATGTAGATAAGGGGCGCAGGTGGTACGCGCCCCTCCACAAGGGAAAATATTTTATTTTCTTATAATATTATTTCAACAATGTATCCCAGAGGAAGCTTTAATTTTCTTTTTTTTTTCGGGGCGGAGGGGGACGCAAGACTATTTATCTATAGAAATATCAAATTTTGGATAATGGTTTCATATTCCATGATGAACCTTAGAGAGAGAGGGAGGGGGGCAATTACTTTAAAAGTTATCGTTTAGAATGAAATATTTAAAGTCATTGTGAAATGACTGGGGGCAATTCCCCCCCCCCCATAAAACCGCCCATGAATATAAAGGGGTAATATGATAAAGTTATACTTAAAAATACCTTTAGTGAAGAAGTATCGAAAAGGTCCGTGGTCTTTACTTCAGACCTACGACCCCTCACGAAAACCCTGGATCCGCTCCTGCTAGACCGTGTGGGATTAATTTAACAGAAAAATCACACTCAAATTCTCTTTGAACACGGCTTGAATTGATTTTAATTATAGTAAACTTCTGAAAAGATAGGAAAAGCAAGTTGTAGTCTGTGTATATGTGGATACAAAAGTAGTTGTATGTGTGTAAGACTGAGCGAGAGAGAGAGAGAGAGAAAGAAAGAAAGAAAGAAAGAAAGAGAATACAGAGGAGGAAGCAAGATGTTCTTAATGACAAGTAATAACAATAATAAAAGGAAGAATTCAATGATATGAAGAGGACTATGAAAAAAAGATACAAACTAAACAACGTTAAAAATCGTTCTTTCTTCAAAGGAAATCTCATACATTGCACGCTACAACAATTTCAATAATAATCGTACTGGATAATAAATTACTTTAACCATCTGTCGGTCTCAGTGTTCAGTCTATGTGTATTTTTTATGAAGTAACACTTCGTTATAATGTATGAAGTAAGACTCTGTATGTTTGAAAAAATAAAGTTTTCGCAAGAGAGCTAGCTGTCAACATAGAATACGCTTAAATATTGAATAGAGTGCAACTTGAAATATTACTGTTTATGCTTTCGAGGTGATCCGTGGCGTTATACGAGTTTGAATCGGTTTAGGAGAGACCTTTCAAAACAGAGCTTGGCTTCGTTAGCAAGAAAATACAAGAATGGTGGAAGGCGATAAGGTAACTACAAGATATTCTTAATCTTTTATTTTGAATCTTTGAATTGATTTCAGTTTACTTATTAAATGCCTGATTGTCAATTATCTACTTTCAAAATCTTAAATATATTTTATATGATTTTCCTTTCCCAAGGTCAAAGGAATACAAACGACAAATTGTTGAATAGAGACGAAAGACATTTTCCCCAGAAATTTTAATCAGAAGTATCTCACGTTTTATCAGGGAAGTGACGAAATAGCAAAAGTCTATTTAATGGAAGAAACACTTGTCTTTCCACATTGATAATTATAAAATATTTATAAAAAAATAAGAAGAAGAATAAAACCTTTTAAAGACATGCTTTTCTTAAACAGTTTGTACTGAAAAGTAAAAGCTAATTTTGTTAATGCATGACTAAAAAGGAAAGCATGGGGCACTTTCTCATATACAGTCACATTATAAATCCTTCAACTGGCAAACCCCATGCTTTTCTTTTTAAGCATGCATAAACGAAATTATCTTTTGCTTTTTAGTACAAATTGTTTAAGAAAAGTATGTTTTTAAAAAGTTTTTATTTATTTTTGTTATTTTGATGTTCGAATAGTTTTTCTCAAGCTAATGTTTGGTGACTCAAATCCTAAAGTGTTCTGCAGCCAGCCAAACGACAGATCGTTGCAGGCTAGTATTTATTTTAGGATAAAGAAGTGCATATTAAAAATATATTAAAATATGCTTTGAAATATATATAAATATATAGAAATATATGATAGTGACAATAGAATATTGTATTGCCACCCGACTTACGTCGCTGTGTAAATTTTCATCCTTGTATGACGTAGGGAAATGAGTTAAATTAACGTTGCAAGATTTGAGAACACCACGAACCATTGTGAACTAAAGAAAAGAATGTACAGTAAAAAGAATGGTGGTACTGCGGTTACAACTGTATTGTTTGCGGGCTGCTCAGAACTGTAAGGTTGTTTTGCTTCATTAATTAATTAACTTTTCTGCTGGTGTCTATAGGATCTAAGAACACATCTAAAATCTTTGGGTTGACTAGCTAGGCGAGCATAATTTCCGGGAAAATGTTGAAAGAAAAGATCTACTGCATTAAGCGGATTCTTAACTACGATACGTTCAGGCAGAGAGAGTGGCTTCAGAAACTGTGATGCTCCTTTCCAGGAATGTAATGCTAAATTTTTAGGTGAATATACGCTTCGCTCGTTGTAACGAAACCTTTCGCTTACTATCCCATATACCTGCGTACTTCATATATTTTAGGTGGGTATACGTTAATGCCTAAAATATTGAGATGGGTATAAGCCGTATACCTGCGTATACCCTCCATTACATCACTGCTTCTTCCCAACATTCTATATCTCATCAAAACGGTAGCTGCATTACAAAACTTCGCCAGAAGCACCAGATAATCCGTTTACTCCCTATACAAGGTGTATACAAGGGCGTCGCCAGAAAATTTCCCAAGGGGCAATATTATATATGTCGAGTGTATTTTCAAAACCTTTCTTGTCCAGTTTACAAAATTTTTGGTAAAGGAGATAATCTTTCAGTGCTTCTGAAAGTTATCGGAATGATGAAATATACTCTGTGTGGTATAATTATGTTGGTAAGAGTTTCTTTTCATTATTGGCATTATTATTCTGATTATATCCCAAATATTGAGGAAAATATGTTGGACAAGAGACGTTTTAAAATCAAACCTAGGACAAGAGAGGTTTAGAAACCAAACCCTCGGGACAAGTGACGCTTTGTTCCAAAATTGAGCGGCAGACATGATTTTTAAATTCTTTTCTTTAGTTCACAGTGGTTCGTGGTGTCTTCAAATCTTGCAACGTTAATTTAACTCATTTTCCAAACTCATACAATGATGAAATTTTGTACAGCGACGTAAGTCGGGTGGCAATACAATATTCCATTGTCACTTTCATACATTTTTATGGATTTCAAATGCATATTTTAATATTTTTTAGTATGGGCTTCTTTATCCTAGAATAAATACTAGTCTGCAACGATCTGTCGTTTGACTGGTTGCAGAACACTATGATTTGGGTCACAAAATATTTGCTTGAGAAAAAGTATCCGACCACCGATATAACTCGAAATAAATTAAAAACTTTTAAAAGACATACTTTTCTTAACCAATTTGTACTAAAAAGTAGACAATAATTTTGTTTATGCATGACTAAAAAGAAAAGCATGGAGCACGCCAATTCAAGAGCTTATAGACTGACTATGTAGGGTATGTGAGAGCGCGCCCTATGCGTTTCTTTTTAATCTTGCATAAACCAAATTATTGTCCACTTTTTACTTTAAAAAGTTATTTTAATTTTTTTTTTTTTTTTTACCAATTACTGTTTTTCACCAATAAAATGTTTCAGCAGAAAATGTATTTCCCTAATAAACAATTTTGTAACAGAATTATTCTATATATTTTGCCAATTAAAACAAAACCAACCTTTGAAACTTTTTGAAACTTTTCTGTTATAACCAGTAATACCACTCAACACTTTTGCGAGGGAGAAATAAAGGTAAATTTCGGGAAATTAAGTTGCTTTCCGTTATTTTATTTCTTACTGGTGTTGCACTGCATAGCACTGGGACAAGAAACGCTTTAAAAAAAAGGTCTATAACCATGCTTGTGTGTGTGTGTGTGTGTGTGAGAGAGAGAGAGAGAGAGAGAGAGAGAGTGTGTGTTCTTTTGTTTGTCGATTTGCTTTCTAGTAAAACCTCTTTTAATTTATTCAAAAAAAGAGTACAATCAAAGAAATAAGAGTTACACGGTGGTATAATAATGTCATTCGTGCTTTTTATTTTCGATGTTTTTACAAAGTTTGGTTTGTGGATATAAATTGGAATATTTGTGATTACATAGATTAAAATAAATATGGTAATAAATCACGATATTTAACGGCAGTATCAAGTTCCCCTTATGAAATACATGCAGTGAAAAGTATAAAAACATACACGAAATATATGAAAATAAGTAGCAAAAGATTATACAGACTAAAGTCTAGAGGAGGGGGCAAGTGCCACCTTGCCCATATTGCCGACGCCCTTGGGTGTATATAATAACACTAGCAAAAACACCTCAAGAGATTCCTGTCACAAAAAAAAAAAATAGAGAGACCGTCAAGGGTGGATTTCTTCGCTATAAGTTACCGAAAGCAGAGCTGAAAGCAGACCCCAAACATAGGTGAACCGGAGACCCGGTTCGAAACTTTACCTGGTCTTGACCAAAATCACCAGACTGAGGTAACTCTGGTAATAAAATCTTGACCCAACTGACCCTGTGACCAGACTTGTTCCTGTGGTTACAATATGCGAGATTCCTCCAGAAGTGAACTTACATATAGGAATTTTCTTTTTATTTTAGAGTTTTAAAAGATGTTAATGCTTTTGTCATATTTAATATTTCAAACACGAAATTCTTTCAGATTAGCCTCTCCGAGAGGAATATTTGCACACCTCCGGTAACATTTATATTTCTTCAGGGATGTAACTATTTCCATTTGTTATTACTATTGTAAGCAACTTCTCCTCATCGTATTTTTTGTACTCTGGGAAGTAACACCCCTGTTCCGGTCACCGCAGATCGAAAGTCTGTTCAAACGAAACAGTGTACAATAAGGAAAGAGTTTAATCTCTGCTTCGCCCTCCGGGTCACCGGGTTGAACCGCGTCACAAGCATAGACCCTGTGATCCGGTGACTCCGTCTAAGAATTGACCCAAACGACCTGATTGACCAGGCGACCCGTTTTAACTCTGGTCGAAAGTGTCGCTAAATGAACTGTAAAACATGATTATTCTAATATCATTACTATAGAACTGAGATGGCGTGATAGACTCTGAGTCAGGTCTATTCAAAAATAAATATTCCAAAAGTGTGCAATAGATATTCAAGGGATTCCCCAAAGGAAGTAGATGATTCCCAGAAAGTAAAGGTGGGTCGAAATAAGCATGAATAGGCACTTTTTTCTATCAAGTAACAATAATTCGTTCGCGCCAGGGCGATATCTCAAAAACAGATTTCCTTTGCAGAACGACAAAAAAGATGTGTGGTTGCATAACAATCAGGAGTGAAACTTGTATACATTTCAATTGTATTTACCTTGAAAAGAGATGGTCATTATTCGGTTGGATTGCGGTGATTAGGTCTTTTATCTTTACTAATAATGAAACTAGTGTTACTCGTGATCATTTCGACCCATTATTTATTCCAGAGAATGTCTGGGAATACCCTACTTCTTTTGGTAAATCCCTTGCGCGTGTATTGCCCAATTTTGGATAAAGATAAAATGAATTGTATGGACGGTAACAGCACTATAGCGTACGCCCTTCCTGACCCAATTTTGAAATATGCAGTTTTGGATAGAGCAGGTCCCAAGCCTTTGAGTGTACCATGCTGACTCAGTTCTACCGTTAAAGGTAATAGAAATATTAAACTCTATACCTTATATACCGGCAAAACTCTCAACCAGATCGATCACGTATTAGTAGACAGACGAAGACACACCAACATAATGGACGTTAGGTCGTACAGAGGAGCGGAAGATGACACCGACCATCAATTAGTGATCACAAAAGTAAGGGAAAAGTTATGCATCGCGAACAGAGAAAGCAAAGGATCAAAACAACTGAAATTCGAAGTGAAACTATTAAATAATCCGAGCATAAGAGCAGATTACCAACTCGAACTCTCAAATAGGTTCGAAATCCTAGCCGACTCGAGTAATAATAATGATGATATTAATAATGAAATTGATGTAAGTAAGATGTGGGAGGCAATTCGTGAAACAATTAAGAGCGCAGCGAAGGAACGCGTAGGTGAGAAGAAGCAACAGAAAAACAAACCTTGGTTTGATGAAGAATGCATTAAACTTCATGAGGAACGAAAACAAGCAAGGCAACGATGGCTAAGTAATAAAAGCGAAGCAAATACCAACCACTACAGTAACGCGAAACGAAACGCCACACTAGGGTTCAGAAACAAAAAGCGAGAATATCTGACGCAGAGGATTCAGGAGATTGAGGAAAACGGGAAGACAAATAACATACGAGATCTATACAAAGGGGTAAACTCGTTAAGAAAAGGTTACCAGCCGAGATTAGGAATGATTAGAAATGAACGTGGAGATCTTCAGGCGGATCCGACTAAAATTGTCGATGTGTGGAAAAGTTATTTCGACAAACTTCTTAATGTACACAGCGGGGAACAAACAGAGGAATTTGAAATCCATACCGCAGAACCGTGGATTCCCGAACCTAGCGAGATCGAGATCGAAATGTCGGTTAAGAAATTGAAAAATTTCAAATCACCAGGAATAGACAATATTCCAGCCGAATTAATTAAAACAGGAGGAACGGCACTAATCAAGGAACTACATAAATTGATAAGTGCTATATGGAGAAAGGAGGAGCTCCCAAAGGAATGGAAAACATCAATAATTGTTCCGATTTACAAAAAAGGCGATAAGTCGGA
>JAGDQP010053672.1:0-13509 GCA_022664845.1 Lepisma saccharinum
TCGACCACCCTGACTGAGGTTTTCCAGAGTTTTTCGTCAGTCACACACCGGTATGGCACCTTCAACATAGGTCCTGCCCGACAAGTTCCCAAATTCTTTGCCACTCTTCTATCTCACCCTGAACCTTGGATGTGGTCTGAGCCTTAGATGCCTAAATGCCATAAATACAATCTAAATGAGCCTTAGATGCCTGAAGACCATAAATAAAGAAAACAGATAAAAGGTTAAACATGTTCTGAAACGTTACGAAGCGTTGTGCATTAGGGTGTGGCGAAAAAATAGAATTTTCGAGTATCATATTCTAATAGGTCTCAAAAGTTGCCTATTTCCATGCTATTTAACGAAAAAAATAATAAAAAAAATCATACGTTGGATCTTCAGTTGCAACGCAAAGGACCTAAACTTAGAAAGAAAATGACAAAAAACACCCAAATTTAACTTTACACGCAAGCACGCAAACATTATACTGTCTACGTATTTTCTTTCCTAATAGCGTTTAAGTACATTAATTTGGTTGCCTGATGACAGAAAAATTATATTTCAAAAACCATGCGCTACATTCCGATTCGCGCAAAAGACCAAAAGTTTTAGAATTTAGGTTAAAAATTGTTTTTTCTTTGTTGTTTTTTTTTTACTGTTTTACAAACTCACGCATTTTTATTTTTATTTAAAATTTTCACAGATCATCTTTATTAATAATTGTTAATGTGATCCAGCTCTTCGCCCATTACACATTTTTTTAATGAAATGACCAATAATTCACCACAAGGAGGTGGCTGCATTTCGAGTTCCACCCACACTCTACCCAACCATCCAACCAATTAGGATGTATTTTGACTAATGTTGATTTAATTAAGGACTCTGCTATAAATTCACATTTTGTATCAAATGTTGACATTATGGATCTTGAGAGCAAAGCTGCTCTAATGTAGCAATCGCTGCTTTCTTCTCCGCACACTTTTTTCTGAAGACTCTGTTACAAGTTTGACACACCTTTCAACATCTTTGGTATGGCATGGAAAATTTAAGAATTCAAACTCAGGCAGAGGTTTTCTTGCAGAAGTGACGAAATAGTCTCTGTTGTGAAGCTTCTCATCATTGGAGGGGTAAGTGGGGGGAAGCTTTCATTTTGTTCAATCTATCAGCTTACTGTAGCTCGAGGCATCGAGATTTATTGATTTAGCCATAAAAGTTCTAACAGACTTTCCTTTCAGTTTTGAGTTCTTGTCTTTAGTACCCTTCTGTAACCCAACTCTCGTGCGTGTTGTCTCTCATCCACTAGCATAGCCAACACCATATTTTCTGGGTGACAGAAGTATTAGTTTCTCTCAATCTCAGGATCTATGATTCTTTTAACGTCATCTGGCAAATATATCGTCGTTTGAACAACCTTAAAGATGTGTTTAGGACGATATTTCACTGACTAATAGCTCTTAATGTCGAACCAGACAGGAGTATAATTGTCTTCACAATGTAGTTTACAAGCACCTGGAGTTCCTTTCTAAGGGTTTGCACATGTCAGCCATCGAGAGTGATTAAGAGGCCCAGGATCTCTTACATCCAGATTTAGAGCACATTGTCCTGTTTGGATTGCTCTACCAATATCTAGAAAGTACTGATAGTCTTTACTAAGATCAATTTGATTTCATCTGATTCAATTGATTCGAAATTTATAACGGGTAATTTCTCACAAAAACGCAATTGTTTGATGATTTTCCCAGCGAATGATGCTGGTCTCGTGGTCTCTCCGTCCAAGTATTCAAATAAATGTCTGAATGGTAGCTAGTTGAAGCGAAGTAAGCAAATGAACCACTACAATAGGTGCTGAATTTTAACATCTATGTTGCGGATAACACCATATCTCCAGTCTGTGTTTATTGCTGTGTCATCACACCCAATAGCTTCCAGTTCATTCAAATTAATATCATTATCTTTAAGGCACTTCAGATTGCAATTTGCTATATCATTTCCGGCTCCATTCGCCGGTGTGGTGTGACCGACATATTGCCCATCAGGCTGAAGAACTGCGCTAATATGTTCCTCTTTCCTTACTCTTCGGTATATTTTAGCTCCTACTTTTTTCTTTACCACTATATTTTCTACCATCAAAAACTTCTACCATAGAAACTGACAGACAGGAGTGAACTGGCGCTGCTCACCTCCACGTTCCCAACTAGAGTCTGTGGGTATCGGAATATAATGAAGGCTACCAGCTTGAACGCGTGGCTACGGGCTTGTTAAGCAACACATGCACTGAAAATTCAACGGCCAAACCACCGTTTGCAAGTTCGTATCGTGGTTCGGAGGCTACATATATTTAACTACACACACACACACACACATAGAGAGAAAAAAAAAAAATCCCAATTATCATCATGCAATTTTAATATAATGAGAAAATATGTCTAGCAGTAAAAAATATACCAACATATTCTATCGGTATAGGAATAGTATTGTAATAATATAGAAGTTTGTACAATTTCTCGGTAAATAAACATTATTTAGAAAAAAAGGTGGTTAAGACGTTGGCTTACTGAATAAAACACCTGGATTCGAATTCCGGCGGGAGCAGAATTTTTTCTTTCAAAATATATTTTTATATGTTCGAATTTATTATTAATAATTGCTTTCTTGCATTTTTCGTAGATTATCTTAAATTAGTGACCATGGATTAGGTTAGCGGAGGTTAGGTAAGGTTAGGTGAGGTTATGTATCTTTACATTTTCAGTTCTCATATTCCGTGCACGAAGCGCACGTGTTCTCACCCCACCCGTGCGGAAAGAGTGTGGGAGACCTGTCACTACAGGTTCGTTTGATAATAATTTATATGATCATTGCTCAGTAGATTACATGAAGGTCAGAATAATACACAATGGTTAAATGGTGCAACGGACTTCGCATTTGCTTATTGTTCGTCAGTTGACAATTGTTTATTATTAAGAAAACAGTCTGAAGTTTGTATTATTTACATTTATTTTAATTTGGATACTTAATTTTTAGACATCCTGTGGGCATTCTTGGTTTATATAATTCTTTCAAAAATCTAGTGCGCACCGTTGCATTGTAAAATTCTATTTACCAGAACTCAGTGGTATGTGTATATGTGAATAAGACTAAATTGTGCAAATAGGTAACTTCGTGTATATGACGTCACGAACCGAGGACATCCCAGTGCCGATCGGGGTATTAAGGCTCAATGGAAGTGGGTTTTCCCGCCTTTTTCGTTTTACGTCAATTATTCCAAATTCATTGCAGGTAAACAAAATTTAACTTTCACAGATCAAAGTTCGTTTCGTCCTTCAATAATGAGTACAGTTTCTTTTAATTAAATGGTACTAGTAACTGCAGGATTGTGTGCAGACACTTTTGGGACAAAATAATGTCCCAAAAGTGTCTGCACACAATCCTGATGTTATTACTATTTTTAGTATACTATTGTTAGTATTTATTTTCTCCTCCAGCCGAGTGCATCCGCGGAAAGGCAAATAGATGAGTATTGCATGGGAATTCATAATCTGGAAATTGGCACCTAAAAGTGAACTGAACATAGATTTACTTTCGTCTTTATTAGCAAGGTGTAAATGCTCTAAGCCTAAGAACACTGACAGCGATTGTTAGTTTGCTCGTTGGTTAGTTAGGGTGGGATCCTGTATGGTAATTTTGGCCAAATCTCCTATGTCCAACCGCCTTGAAACTTCGCACACACATACGTAACTTTCGATGACAATATAATGTTTTTACATTCCAGTTCGGGTATTGCGCCCCAGTAGTCAGTGGTGCCACAGTTTTTCAAGAATTTAAATTTTCAAATTCCTTCCACGCTATTTTACATATCTATACTAAACTTGGTATAAATATTAATGGACACAACATGAAAATAATGTGAGTGCTCATATTTCGAAGTACCTCAGATGTCAGTCCTGCCAACCTATTTTATAATTTAACGTACACAAATATGTTTTACTTATCTACATGATTCCATTGATATATACCAAATGCTGCATATATTTTCATTTGGTACCGGGAAAAGTCATATAAGTACTACGGGTGCCACAGGTAACTCAGTTATCAGCGTTGATAACCAATAATTTAAAAATATGTAATATTTCAAAATATTCCATAACGTTTTCCGCATCTGCAGAAAACTTGGAAATTCCATATTAGAGCAAGTCATAATGCAAAATTGTGGACTAAATAATATTATAATGCAGATTAAAAATTAAAATTCTCGAATATTTAGAAGTATATGAAATAACTTCTTGCATTTTTTAAAAAAGAAAACAGGTTTTCGTTAAAATGTTCTAGAAGAGAAAAAGTATTTTTTCTTACCGCCCTAAATTACTGCCTTAGAAGAATTGTCTCACTATTATTAAGATTTACTATATATATATACTATTACCTAAATTTGAATTTGAATTTTATTTTTGACCTTCAAGATCTAAGGCCCAGGCCATGATAGGGGAGGAAGAAAGATTCGGGAAGGTATCGACCAGGGCCTATGTCAGAGGTGTCATCTCGGCATTTGCCTGATGTGACTGAGGAAAAACCCTGGCGAAACCTCAGTCAGGATGGTCGGGCACCGGCATTGAACCCACGACCTCACGAATACTACGCAAACGCTCTACCACTGAGCTACGGCGGCTCAGTAATCTACTATTACGTGAACGATCTAGTTGTGTGTTTTGCCATTCGGAGATATCCATGTGTATTTTGCCTTAATGCTGTGAGAAGGTCGTATTCGCCTTCTTCCTCTTCCATTCTCCTTTGAATTACATCTTCAATTTAATCCTTTGCCAAAGTAATCAACTAATGATTGTTCATCTCATAAAATCACGAAGAACGGTAGTTATTTGAGTGACGCTAAGCAACGAGTCTGTAAGCGCCACTTACAGCTATTTTCGGATCTAGCAAACTATAAGCCTGATTTTGATGTTTGAAGTGGCATTTGAAAGCTCTTTGCCAAACTAATACACAGAAGAAGAAAAATGATCGATAAGACCTCTCTGGGACCCCCTAGGGCGTTTTTTTTTTAAAAATCAGAATTTCACATTTCTGGTGATAGCACTTACCACAGACCATATAGGCGACCTAAGCTTGCGGAATCTTAATCTACACTTCAATATCTTTCAAACGGTGTATACACGTCAAAATCGGTGAAGGGGTTCAAACGTTATGACCTTTTTAGCCCAATCACAGAATTTTCACAAATGATAGAAAAGGACTTCTGTCATTCTGTCTGTCTTTTTGCTTTAGCCCAAAGTGGTTTGTACCGGTTGTTTTGAGGATCAATTGCGGGTTCCAACAAATTGGGGTAAATCGAAGCTTATTTTGTTGACAGGAGTTACCGTTTTCGAGATACGGCCCAATATCGGCCTTTTGTATGAAGACTATGCACTTTTTTTTTTAATAAGCAGCCTTACAAAATAAGTAATATCAGTATAAAAATTCATTCGGGGTAAAGACAAGAGTGACGCAAGAATTCTACTCACAAAAGAGGTGATATCCATTTTGCGAGTTACTTTCTTTGTGTCACTATGGCGGAAGGATACTAAATCTCCTAATTTTATTACAAATGAAACACTTGCGTCGTAGTGACAAAAAGAAAGTAACTCGTAAAATGGATATAACTTCTTTTGTGAGTAGAACTCTCGTCTTTACCCCGAAGGCTTGTTTATACTGATAAAATTCCAAGCACTGCTCTCTTCATAATTCAGAGAATATATAAGAGATGCGTAGATTACTCGTATTGTCATAGACAATTACGAGTCGTTTTGCGGCGCCGATTTTCTATTCCCAGTATTGCATAGGACGTTAACATCTCAGTGTCATTAAGTTGATTTGAAATGCTGTCATAATTGTAAAACATGGATTGGGCCTGAGCTCTTGCAATTAAAACAATAATTGTCGGGGTCATGTTTCCTCTGAAGTTGAATGTTTCGATTTACTAACTTCAAAATTAATATTTGAATAATGGCACCCATGACAGCGTCATTCATTAATGCGTAAAGTAACGAGTCGGAAATTTGTTGCTTGAAAAGTAAATGCACATCCTGCGGAATATTGGATTATCATCATACTAATATTATATATACATGTAATCTTCATCGTTCATTTCTTATATTTAACGATGAACTGATAAACTTGAGCATGATTTTTTAATATGTATAATAAAATTAGAGCAATTATTACCCTGTGCAAACAACTCGATATTGTATGCACCATTAATTTAGTGAAACAATGGAAAACAATTTGGTTAGTTCATCTTTGCGCTGCCCAATCAGTTCAAGTAATCAAAATAAGAACGAGCCCAGAATTAAGTTGTGTTCATTTGTGGCTACAATCCCAAATTTCGTGACCGATTATTCTAGCCAAAACATAAAAAAAAAACTGAACTTACTCCGAGCAGCTCAAAGTAATAAGTATAAAGTCAGTCTAGAATTGAGAGTACATTTTGTACTTACTTGTGCACACAATCGGAAATTTTATCCTTTATAGTTTATCTCAGAAATCGAAAACGATTTGGTTGGTTCGGTAACAATCACTGGTGTTCGGTCAGGTGAATATGGAACATGAGGAACCACTTGTTGTTGTCAGTAAGAAACTGCTGAACAAGGGTCGCCCAATAGCTATTCACCAGCCCAGATACAAATGGAGATGATTGTCACGTTTATTAACAACTGGCAGCATCGTTATGAAGCGTGCATTGCTGACTGCGGTGACTATATTCCTTATTGGTGTATGGCTTCTGATATTTTGTGCATCCATAGGTTTGATTAAACTGTGGATCAGGTCAGTAAAACTTACCTGCGAAAGTGACCTTGGATTTTTAGTCTTTCATCACTATATGGCGTATTTGATGTACCTAATCAGTTAGAAGTAACATTTATACTCCACCATTTGGTGTTTTCATTCTGCTCCCTGAAGTCCACTTGTTCCTTTATATATGTTGAGCATTGCACTACCAATGACATAGTAAGAGCAACCGATTCTGTGTTTATTTTAATTTATGCTTACGTTCCAATTAACCGATTATACTTAGGTATACAGTTAATAAAAGGTAATAATAACTAACATAAAACATTGAGATGAACCTTCTGGATTTGTTCGCTTAGTCAGTGCTGGGTTCATTTAAATTTTCCGTATTTAAAAGCTACTTTTACGGTAACTCTTCCTCAGTTGCTATTAAGCATGTCAATTTGTCTTCACGTATGATGGTAATGTTTACTGTATGTGCTGGTTATTCTTAAATATTCACAGCTATATATTTCTGTTTCAGTTCCAGCAACTAGCACCACCACCACCACTACGTCTACGGAACCTACAACTACAGCTACAGATTCTTCTATGCCATAAGACTGGTATGCTTAGTTCTTTCTACAATTCCAAGGACTCTTGTAAAAAACATAGTCGAGAGAAATGAATCAATAAAAACGGAATTGTGTTTCCTCGTTAATTTATATATTTTTTTTCAATAAAAATGTTACAAAATTAATATTAGAATTTTAAGTGTTTATTTCGTATTCCTTTATTCTTATTGAAAATACATAATTATTAATTTTAGCAAAATGTAAATAACTAGTATAAAAACACGGCCATAGATTCTGACCCATAACTATAATAATTTAGTGCTTACAATCTAATACTTTGGAATCTATGACCAATGGTTTAGACAGAGAACATATTTCTCGTACAGTCTGGATTCCAACGAATATCATTAGAATGATGGCTGTTGCGAAAATAACCCTTTCTCTGTTATTTGGAGATCACAAAGATTTCTATGTTTGTTAATAAATGAAAAAGTTAACTGAAAATGCACGTAGTTTTGTAAATAAACGGCACACTATGTAGAGTATGGAAAAAACAAAATTGTAGGTTAATCACTCGACATATGAAAGGGAAATCTGTCATATCCAGTCATCAACATAGCGACCATTTTCATATCTCCCATAAAAAGGAAGTAGACATATGAGCTTATGAAGCAAGTGGAATACAGTGATTTTTCACTAGAGGGGTAATACAGTGATTTTTCTTGATGTAACTTAAGTGATTCTTAAGATTTAGGGTTGCATAGGGGCTATTACATCCACGGGGCTATTTCCATCAAAAACGATTACATCAACTTCTGGGTGTTTACACAAAGAGCCTGCAACCAGAGCAGAGGTCAATATCGTAATGATTTGTTGCTGGTAGTAATAATTAATAGATCTAGTACAGCCTTTCGACGTAGGATCAATGTTAATAAATAGAGCATATAGACACTGTTTAACGGACACCTTCTATTACAAAAGTCCAGTAATATGCGTTATATACAAAGATTTACAGATAATAAAATGAGGACCCGGAACATGGGCTTGTAATGAAATTAACGTGGATCACCTCTTCATGTAGTGACTTATATCGACTTTGGTGTTTGCGGAGTGGAGAGAGTTGCAGTGAGGATTCTAAGTCCAGACCAAGTTAGAGAGGAAAGGTTCTCCAACTCGAGACCAAGTCGGCGGTAAAGGTAGGACTCTGACTCCAGACCAAGTCAGAGGGGGGAAGAGGTGACCACTAGTCGAAATGATTAAGTGATACTCTTAAGGTATCAGGTAGGCCTTTATATGCCTTTCTTGTAGACGTGATTACCGCACTTCCAAGCTTCACCGCTTGGAGTCGGCGTCGCCTGCTTCATAAACTGATTATGTGTGCATTTCATAATTCTTTGTGTTTGTTTGTCTTTATTCTGTTGACACAGTAACACACTAATCCAGTTCCCTTTACAGTATGTTTTGATAGCTTGTCTCTTCTGGTGCGAGGTGTTATAAAATGTATGAGTTATCTCTGTTAAATATTATAATGGGAACTGGATAAGTGTGTCAAATAAACAAGAAACAAAACAAAATAATCACAACGTAAACAAAACAAATAATAATGTTTACGTAGTCAAGTAATGGAAGCAGGCGACGCCGACTCCAAGCGGAGAAGCTTGGAAGTGCACAAGTAACGCCTACAAGAAAGACTGAAGAGGCCTATGAAAGGCCCACCAGATACTTTAAGAGTGTCACTTACTCATTTCGACTAGTGGTCACCTCTTCCCTCCTCTGACTTGGTTTGGAGTCAGAGTCTCAAAACCTTTCTACCACGACTTGGTTTGGAGTCGGAATAAACCTTACCTTCTGACTTGATTTGGAGTCGGAGCACCTTTCCTTTCTAATTTGGTTTGGAATTAGAATCCTTTCATCACATTATAGCCACCTCTTTATCTATCTAAGTCAGATATACATAAGTCGACACAACGAAAGAGATGAACCACATACGATCAATACAGTCTATGTACCGGTCACTAATTTAATAAACTTCGTATATAACTTATTTCATGGAACTTTTTGTAATAAAAGGTGACAGTCGGAAGTCAGTCAACCAGCTTTATGTTCTTATTTTAATAACCACGAAACGCACGGTCCTACGTCGAAAGGCTCTTCTTATGACTTTATTAATAGACAAACAATAGAATCATTACGATAAACATGTGTTACACTTTTACACTTCCCTGGTGCAACTTATATTTCGGAAAATAATGCATCAAGCATTATCACAATTTTGCATGTACTACAAGGCTCCATTGTTCGTGTGTGCAATAACTTATTTTCGCAGACGCTACTTTGTGTTAGTGTCGGAATATAAATTTGGGCATTCTGGAGTTTTTTCGACCAGAAAATGTTGGCCTAACCTGATCACTTCTCCATTGTAGTTGTTGACCGTAATACCCATTACTCTTAATATAAAAGGTAAAAGAAATGTAAAGGTATCCTGCAAGCGGTGTCACGCGCCATGAACGGCGTATTTGGGATTTAGAAGTAGCACTACACCCATATATTCTCGACCTATAGTACGAAGTGAGGAAGGGTGGTCAAACCTCACCTCCCAAGATACCTCAAAATAGCAAGCACACTCTGGATAGGATGCTCAATGTACCTCAGAGTACCAGAATGATTTCAATGAAAATAAAATATCCAGCGTCCTGATTGGATTTTCAACGCCTGAGCTACGGCGACCCCGAAATACTAAATGAAAGAGCAGAACTATATCTTATATCATCTGGCAACTTTGAAGAAGCATGTAGACCTAAAGAGATCAATTTTGATAAAAGAATCAAATTTCACATCCGGCCATTATAGAAGAAATAATTATGGTGGTGAGAATGTGGATTTTGCTTCCTACAATATTATTCTCCACAAAGTGCAGTAAAAGGGGACTGCGGGTGTGTTATCAGAGTTGCAATGGTTGGTAGAATGATGTTTGTATAGGGGGCAATAGGATGCAGACAATTTAATTTGTTAAGTGGCTGTAAACAGAGGATGGTCAGATGCCCCACAGGTGTTTGATATTACCCTTGACATTTTTCACATTTCTAATTATCAGTAGTGCGTATTTGAGAGCAATATTAGAAGCAAGGAATTGTTTTAAAAATCATTTACTCATGACGTTCTGTAAGGGTACATGTTGATGTGTGTTCACCATATTTTGTTCTCATTAAAGCTTTTTGTATATTTGATATATTTCTTGCTAAATTTGAAATAATCGAAATATCCCGGTCTACCATATTAGATATTTCTTCTTTACGGGTAATGTGAATAGTTTGTGTCTGTTAATATAAACAGAACGTGTTGAGATGGTTCCGATATCAGAAAAGCTAACCATACGTATAATGTTAGAAGATATTACCCAATACTACATAAACAGATCATCCATTAACTACAGTGCAGTTTGAAGGTTTTGAGAAACAGACTTTCTCTCAGATACTTCTAATTTGGACGGCAGAAAGTCCTTACAGATGAATGAATGCCCTTGAATTTGGTATCGTTTAGCAAGAGTCTTATCATATATCTTTTAGTAGGGCTCACGAATGAGTAGTACTTCAATAATGCGAATTTTGTTTATGCATAACTGAACCAATACAAAATTCAAATGCTAGAAAAGCCTACTGAGAACGACGAGGACTGTCACGTAAAAGTTTCGGAATATGGGGCACGGCAATTTCAGATAAAATATTTTTCTGTTATCAAGTACTGTTTAGTGAATTAGTATTCGCTATAAAATATGTCGGGGACATAGTGTATTTAGTATTTTCATTGGTATGTTGAGAATATAGCATCATGTTTCTTGCTATAATCGAAATTACTACGGATTTTAAAATTCTTTCACACTATGGTGCCACATATACTGAACTACATAGTTACAGTATCTGTTTGCTTAGTGCATCATCACTACGTTATAAATAAGAATAATAACAATTTTGTAAGCTATTGTACTAGTATGTGTTCTAGTCACTTATATTTAGTTCTCGTAACATATCGTATTCGTGATGGAAATTGGTTGGGGCCTAGCTTTGAAGGTACCATTTTGACATTCCCCTTGTGTGACTGAGAGAAACCTCTGGGAAAACTTCAGATTGGTCAGCAGCTGTTATCGATCCCAGAGCCTTTGGAAGGGTTTATAAATAGCTTTTAATTAAACTGCAGACAGTTTGTGATGAATCTCGTTGTGTCACCTCTTGATACGAAAGAAGTATCTCTAAACTCTCGTAAAGGAACTAAGTATTTTCCTAGACATTTCGTGTCTAAACAATGCACGACAACAGGTTACAGCTTCGACAATTCAGGGCAACTTCCTCAAATCTGGGTTTCGTGCCAGCACAGACAATTTTGCAATGGAATCAGATGTTTCTGAAAGCATGGAAACGATTCAGGATTTAATTTACGCAGCAGGTTACACTGTCGGTGTGAACATTCGATATGGATTTAGATATTCCAACAGAGTGTGAGAGCCAAGATATACAGATGATTCTCCGTTCAACCCACGAGAAGAAAGATGATAGTAAAAACCATCAATGACTCTGCTTGCTGCTACTGATGTTGAAGTTCTTAGTAAAACAGATCTACAAATAGCATTATATGCTAAGGCACTAGACGTAATTGACAAATTTAAATAGTTTTACAGTTCAAAAGAAAATGAAACGGGTGTGCATTTAACACAAAATTTTACTATACAAAATGACAATATCATTACGAAGCAAATGTGTGCAAAACAAATACATGAAGGATATTATCTGTTAGTTTATAATGTGCTGTGAATTGCCATAAGTACTGAAATAAACCCAAACTTGCGTACGTATTAATTAATATACTGATGTAGCGTATTCCACTTGTAACACGTAGATTTGAAGTGTTTTCCTGTTCAGTTGTGAAAGGTGTATTCAAAAGAAGTAGATGTATATAACTTCTCCTCCTTAAATATATATATGATTTGCTTGAACTCATGTCCTATGTATTGTACTTTATTACTGTTTTACTGCTGACTCCGTATTAAAAACATCTTCAGCGCGGACACCCCTCTTGAGGGGACACATTCTCAGGTCCTGAGTTTCTGTTATAGAGAGGTTTCACTGTATTTATCTTAACATCTTTGCAATGATGTAGAAAATAACTTAATAATATAACGTTCGTGAAACGCTGGTGGATCTATATACCTACGTGGGGAGAGAGGGGACATTTCCACACTGGGCCAAGTGATGTCAACTTCACAGTTTTTCTTCCACTTTTGGTCTGAAAAACAATGCATTATGCCCATGTGATGAATCTGCTGAAGTTAGCTAAAAATCGACAGCTAACCAATATTTTTCTTGTAGTGACCAGGTTCTTCTACTGCTTTGCTCTTAATCATCCAGACAATTGCTCTTAATCTAAATCATCACATTCTGCAAAGAGTCAAAAAGTTAAAAAAGAGAAAATCTGGCAACTTTCACTAAACAGATCTTCAACCTAAACAGATTAAAATTGCTATCAAAGATCAAACTATTGTGATTAAAAAATCGAACTCTCTACAAACTTCTAAAATAGAAGTAAAAACCTGAGGTGGCCAGGGAACGGATCACTGGGCCGATTCAACGAAGCTCAACTCTACATTATCAGACCAGGTCCTCCGCCACGATAACTGTCTAGACCATTCCTCCTGTGCATGGTCAAAAATCAAACAATTATTATAAATTAATCAAACTTTCTACAAACTGTAAATGAGGAAATAGAAACCTAAAGTGGCCCGGGAACCGATTGCCGGACCGTTCCAACGAAGTTCAATTCTACATTCTTAGACCAGGTCCTACGCAACGGTAACTCTCCAGACCATTCCTCCTGTGCAGGGACCACTTATCAAATCTTGTAGAGAGTAAAAAGTTACAAAAAAACTTGCATAATTTACTAACAAATCTTAAACCCTTAAGGATTAATATTACTATTAAAGATCAAACAATAATAATAAATTAATCGAACTTTCTACAAACGTTAAAATAGAAGAAAAAAACTTAGGTGTACCAAGAACCGATCGCAGGTCCGTTTCAACGAAGTTCAATTCTGCATTCTCAGACGAGATCCTTCGCCATGGTAAATGTCCAGACCATTATTCCTGGTACAGGGCCCACTTATCAAATCCTGTAAAGAGTAATAAAGTTAGAAAAGAGAAAACCTTGGAAAG
>JAGDQP010053674.1:0-13509 GCA_022664845.1 Lepisma saccharinum
AAAGGTACTTTGGTGAGGCATATCAAATTATTGTTTATGGTCGTGTATCCAAAACACGCCAGTACGAAAAAACGTATGTTGGTCCACCAGCGAAACGAAAGATTTTTATTCGGTTCGATAATAACCATTACGATGTCATAGAGAGTATTGCACCCTTCTTGGGATCTAAAGGGTATTGTGATTATTGTCTCAATCCCTATCTACACCGCCGCTGTCACACATGTCCTTATCTATGTACTCACTGTGAAACCTATCATCCTGATATCACAAGTTCTGATGAAACAAAACAATATTGTGACAAGTGTAATCGTACCTTTGTCAATCAAACATGCTTTGACAGACATGCTGTAAAGGCTAAACGTAAATCATTATGTGATCATGTTCAGGTATGCGCTCAGTGTGGTGTAAAACTTGATTGGCGTTGCAGAAAGGGAAAGCATGTTTGTGGTGAAGTGAACATGTTTGTAAACGGTGTGCAGAGTATGTAAATGAAAGCCATAGTTGTTACGTTAAAGCAGAGCGTCCTAAGCGTATCGAGGATTTTTTATACATTATCTTTGATATTGAGACCATGCGCATGGATGCAAATGACATGTGTGAAAATGCATTGGTGCCTAATTTAATTTGTGTAACGCATCGATGTCATCAATGCAAAGATATTCAGGACAATACCCATAAATGTAATGTATGTGGTGATGATGATGGCACACGTGACTTTACCTTTTATACTATGGATCCGTACACATGTGTTAAAGCAGGGTCCTAAGTTCACAAAAGTGGTTGCTCTGGCACATAATGCACATGGTTTCGATAATTTATTTGTTGCTCGTGAAATATTAGAACAGCAGCAAATAGTAATTGAAATACTTACTAGTGTTCATAAAATTATGCAGTTAACAATAAATAACATTATCTTCAGGGACACGTTCCTGTTTATGGGTGTTCGATTAGCAGACCTCCCGAAAACGTTAGGGCTGGACGAATCCTTGTGGAAGGGAGATTTTCCACATCTCTTTAACGTCCCCAGGAATCAGAATTATGTTGGATTATATCCAGACTTGGACTATTACGATCCAGGAAGTAAATCGGAGAAAGATGCCGAGGCTATTGCCTTATGGCATGAGCAATGTGTCAAAGGGAAAAAAACATTCGACTTTCAGCGTGAACTGTTGGCCTATTGCCAGAATGATGTACGTATCCTCACATTGCCTCTTATTCAGTTCTCCAATTTAATCGAATGTACAACACAAGGACTGCAATGCTTTTTACATACCTGTACGATCGCTGCTGGTGCTATGATGTTTTATCGAACCCGGTATCTTAAAGAAAATACCATCCCTGTCATCCTACCATTAGGATTTCAGCATGGTACTAATCAAAGCAAGCAAGTTAAACTTTGGCTTAGGTATATTGAATATACACATAACGTCAAGTTACAAAACTATGAACGCGGTGGTGAGGCTCAATTTAACCATTTCAAGGTTGACGGATATGATAGAAATACCCGTACTGTATATGAGTTTTACGGATGTTACTACCATGATCATCAATGCCAGACCCAACTCAGAGATTTAGCTATAGATAAACAAGGTCGTAGTCTCTATAGTCGATATGCCGATACTATGACAAGGGAAGAGTTTTTACGACAAACATGTAATGTAAATGTTGTGTCCATATGGGAATGTGAGTGGCACAAACAGGTAAAGACGTCTCCAGCCATACAGACATTTCTTCGCGATCATTGTTCAGATATTGAAGAACCTTTATGTCCGAAGGATGCCTTTAAGGGTGGACGCACTGAATGTTTTCAAAGCCTTTACGAATGCAATGAAACGGAACAAATAGATTTTCTGGATTTTACTTCTCTCTATCCCTGGGTTTTGGCTACCCGTCCACTTCCGGTTGGACTCGTAACTGTGCATAAAGGCAAGGACATGCCTGATCCTAGTCAGGTTCACGGTTTAGTCGTTTGTAAAGTCCTTCCTCCGACAAATCTAGCCATTCCCATATTACCCTACAATGCCCACAACAAACTATTGTTCGGTTTGTGTAGAACGTGTATGGAAACGTTGCATACATCGGAATGTACTCATACGGATGAAGAACGAGCTATCAAAGGTGTTTTTTGCACAGCCGAACTCCATGCTACATTAGATGCAGGGTATGGCATTATGCAAACGTATGAGATCTGGGAATCAGAAATGTCAGTAGACTTGTTTCAGGGGTACATAGGAACGTTTCTTAAAATGAAGCAGGAAGCCTCAGGTTCTCCCGACAATTGTCAAGATGAGGAGAATAGACAACAGTATATTCAGGATTGTTTTAATCATGAGAACATTCATCTTGAGTATTATAACATTACTAAGAACGAGGGCCTTCGATTCATTGCAAAATATATTTAAATTCTTTGTTTGGCAAATGGGCTCAAAGGTGTGATGTTCCACGAACAAAGATTATTGCAACAACTCAGGAGTTTAATGAGATCGTGTATGTTCCTCATTTGGAAATCCAGCATGTAAATCTAGTAGGTAGTAAACTTCTTTTTACATATCGAGATTTCGAGTCGCAAAATATACCTTACGCCTTCAGTAATATCATGCTTGCCGCTTTTATTTCCTCATGGGCGAGACTACAACGGTATGAGGCAATGAGTACTGTGGGTATAGCTCGACTTTTGTATTGCGAACCGACAGTGTTATCTATGCTAGACGATGTAATGAACCGCCATTGCTGCCTCTTGGTAATTACCTAGGTCAGCTTAAGGATGAAGTGCCTGCGGGGTGGACAATGCGTCGTTTCTGTTCTGGAGGGCCAAAACATTATTGTTTCGAACTAAAGGAAATATCTACGGGTCAATTAAACCACGTGATCCAAATTCGAGGTATAACACTTAATCAGCGAACACGAGAGAAAATTACATTCAAGGATATGTTTAAGGTAGGGAAGGGTACGCATAAAGGTAAACAAATCGTTACACCGAATCGTATTCTGCGAAAGGCGAACTTTCGTGTCGTTTCTAAATCTCAGGTGAAACGCCATGTTGTTGTGCAACAGCATAAACGACGTAAATTAAATCCTGTTGAGAGAAAACAATATATGACAGTTCCCTATGGATTTCGAGGTTAAGAACAAAACGTGAAAGTAAACACATGTTTATTTTTATTGGAATACTTGTTTATTCTTTACATTTAACATTGGTTGTCATAGTAAACGAGTCGTAACCATTACAATATTTGTGTACAGAAATACTATGTATTTACAAAAAATATATATTAGCTATGTATCTTAATGGGGTGGCCAATTACTTTCTAGCATTGTGTATATATGAGATCTGAAATTCTACATGAGTAAATACTGTAATTAGTCATATGTTTGGTATCTGTAGCAACACATTTTGGTTCGTGCAGGTAAAAAAAAGTTTTGTAATCATGTTTATCTGAACCTTCAAAAACCATTGTTTACAAGACAAAATAGTTTGCATGTAGTGGTGGTAATGGTTCTCACGTGGCACACTGTCACTCAACGTTCTAGTGAGGGATGCACTACACTATTTTGTTTATATGAACTTTGTATCCTATTTGTTATGCAATTGGTTGTTGTACAATGGTCAATGCAAAGTGGAAAATTATATCCTGATGTTGTCATGTATACCTTCCTGTAACTGTTTGTCACTAAAACTTGTATATTGTACGTCAAGCACTGTATTTGTTTATTATGCAATAAAGATTTTTCTTTAATTACAATCGATGTGTTTCATTTATTAACCCTGATCCTCCGTTGAAAGTAAAGCTCTGTGTTGATAGCCCTTTGTCCACAGCACATCGTAGATTGCCTAAACATCATTGTCATTAGCAATCATCCCTATATAGGTACGTATAAAGTGTTCTATGGTGATGGCTTGTTCAGGATGCATAGCAACAAGTATATTGTAGACGGAATGATATGTATCAAAAAAGGCTAACGTATCCAAAATTTCCTTTCGTACGTCATCTGCTGAAAGGTTGGTACAAGCATGTTCCTCATCAGCATCTTCCAGTGTAATACCTGCATAACAATACATGCATGCCACAAAATAGGGAGGCGTCCATTTATCAAGGGGCTGTAGAACGCAATTGACACTTACGTGTGTGTTTGAACAAGTACAAATCGCCATGGTGCTATGGAACTGAGTTCAGTACCTGTCGCCGACGTTGCTTTATAGCCATTACCAGTCAATCAATAAGCTCCATTGCACTTTGTGTTTTAGTATTAACCAATGAGATTACAATAAACATTAATCATTTGCGAACGTGTGGTAGTCAGGACTACGTAGTGAACATCATTTGCATACGCCAAGTTTGTATTCGTAGCTATCGATTGAAATAGTTACGTCAGCAAACCATGTTGCTAACTCCAACATTTGTCGTACCTTTTAAGTTTCATCGAAAGTGACAAGCGTCGTTGTCTTATGTCAATTAAAAAACTTAATTTTGCTACTATGCACTCATTTTACACAAGTGCTATCCGCTTCCATGCTCGACCAATTACAAATCTATATGCGTGATTCATTACCAAATGCTAAATCCGGATCTGTGCTTATTATAATAAAATTCCATGTCCTGCCAATCATATGACCAGATTTAAATTCTTATCTGTTTTTCAAATCAGCTATTAACTATCCATATATGTGGTACAATATTACTCTATGCATGTGCCTGTGTATTAAAGACACCCGGCCTATCATTAGATCATATCTCTGACATTTATTTTGAATATGTAAATACGGAAATGTCCACTAGTGCTGGCTATTAGTGTGTTCAATTGTTTATTCTACCATTACATAGGTGGAGTATTTTGATTAATCAGATACGTCGTTGAACATACTAATGCTGTCATAGTTTTAGTACAGATACATAAACCTATTGCCATTGCACAACTCTGGTAATGCCCACTTGTTCATCTACAGAATGATTAATATTCGTAATTTACCTTGGAACTTTTAATTACCATAATTCAAAAGTAACATTCTCAACCAAGAGATGCTCATGCAGTGTAAACTCTACTAACTCGCAATGCCGATATGTCCGCTATGATTTTCCCTGATTGCACTGTACGGAGAGCCCTTGCTTACACCTAAACCTGCAGTGAAAAGCGCAATACCAATACTCAAGCATGCTATACGTTGTAACGTATATGACCCATCTACAATGATCCTTCACCATGTTGGACACATGTAGCGAGCACGTCGAATACGGCCATATTCCGTTAAGGAGGGTTTATTTTTTTATTTCTATATACATTCTTGCTTGACATATTAAACTTGCTTCGTAAACACAAAAGATACAAGCAATGGCTTATTCGTTTCCCTTGTGTCAGTTTCCTATGGCCGACTTGTGAGTTTTTAGCAGGAGTTGATAGTACGCCTAAGTTATTCAGATATCCATGCTTTCAGTATTTGCCATCGGTTCATCAACAAGAAAGATACATCCATTGTCTTTCATGCACTTTTTAGTGTCTGGTGAACAGCTTGGGACGTTTAACTACGAAGGTTGGACACCGCGCAGTATGATCAAACACGTTTCTCTATATTTGTGTTTTACTATTCCTATTAGGCTGGTAAGAAATAAGATTACACTCCATTCTACAGTCATCCCTTTAACAAGGATTTTATTTTCCGGTAGTGTACATGACAAATTAGGTTATAAGCATTGTCCTATATTCTGATGACTGTGAACGCCTTTTCTATAAAGTTGACATTAGTTATCTACTCGCTCAACCATTGCTACAGCATTTCCCCGCATAATAGCGTATGCAGGAATTTTCAGCATTGACCGCCAGAGGGTGCTACAATCATCAAAATTTTATTCATACAGCGAATTAATATTTTATATTATTGCCAATACTATTTTATATTGGTCAACTGCCATTCACAATTCCGAAAATTGTAACAATTTATCTAAAGACCCATGACCCGCCAGGTACTGTTTAACTAATTATTATTATATATTTGTAGCATGGTCAATGTTTAACGACCATTCACAATCCTATGAATACACCAGCCAATTCCGTACGACCACTAACGTTGGTACTTGTTTCCGCTATTCTTATAGAGCTAATAATATTCAACACGTTTATTCCATTAAAAGTATTATCCCTCTGCGTAAACTATACTGCTTGTACAACGCCCCCAGTCTACCTTTAGCAAAGCCGATAAATGAGCTGCACCTACCTCATACAGACATACACTGTTCATGTTCCTAGTTGTAATTCTAATTACCTTCCAGTAACGTAATCCCCACCATCAAAAAGATGTTCAACAACACATGGCTACATACCCACGGGGACTGGCAAGCATCTTGCATATACACACGATCGCGTTGCTTGACTGCAATGCCATGAACAGCCTAAGATCCTCCAGCCAGAACGAACCAACGAACGAAGGCGGAAATTGACGATCTTGACCGAAATTAATATACAATATATCACTTCCCCACACATTATTCCTTCTCTTAACATGTCCGCTCAACAATATATATTTATTTTCTTCCTTTTCGGGTAACATACTTTCATGAACATCGTTCATCTTATTCAGGCTTCATTACCTGCTATGACATAGACCTTGTCACTGGACAGACTGTTACGACCCCTTTATTCTTCAGCCTCAAAGTAACCGCCACATCTCCCATTCTTTATCTTTTTCTTTTTAGAAAAACTGTCAACTTCAGTCTTCTTGGAAAATGACAAACGACCTTGCTTCCCCCCACTACTTAACACAGTCCTTCACAAAACCGTCCATCACCGTATTATTCATCAGCGCTGTCAGCTACTCGTGTTATTTTACAAAGCATGCCCAAAGATCATCAATCTCCCCCATTGTGTGCAATAATCCTACATGACAGGTGAACATGGTAGTTTTCCAAACAATAGGGTCGGTATTACAAAGAGTACCCCAGTTGTAGCTCCCATACTACTAGTTGAATCATAAAAGAAAGAAAGAAAATAAAGTTATAAGAAATACAATGCATTATGACACAATAGAATTTAGTTTAGGCTAAAGATATGAGAATTTTGAACAGGTAACAGTAACAAAAGAAACGAAAAGCAAAAGCTAATCCATGTATAGAATTGTCCTCTCAAAAGCTTCACCATGTACCTGCTGGCGATCAAACTCCCCCTTTCCTTTTTCTTTGAATGACTCTTGGGCTTTCAATCATACATTTGCTTTTTAAAGTTTTTTTCTCTCTCTCTCTTTCTCTCTCTCTCTCTCTCTCTCTCTCTCTCCACAAGATACAGAAATATTGAACAAGATTTTTAAGAAAGGAACTTTCGCGGTCAAGAAGCAACAAACTTCTGTTGAGTTTTCTCTCTTTCATACACAAAATATAAAAATAGTTACAACGGAAAAGATTTTTTAAAAATAAACCTTCGTTCGGAAGAACGGTAAATTCCGTCTAAATTTATCATATTAAAACAACAGTATCATAGCATGATCATCATTAACTAGAGTGTACAGAAATAATACAAAAAATGTGTGTCTATTAAAAGGGGAACTAAAAAGGGGGAGTTAGTTATTTAAATAAAATACATATCAAAAGAATAATTAAACATCATAAATATGTATATTATAATGCCCTTTAAATAGCATTGTTCTAATATTAAAGTTACAAAGAACAGCCATAAGCTAAAATCATAGAATGCGAGCTGCTAACAAGAGGCAATATGTTAAGAGGCGTAACAAAAGGCCTAACAAAAGAACTAAATTCGTATATTGCCAATCATTAGGAATTGCAAATCAAAGGATATCTACATAACATATATACAATTAAAGGATCTTCTCATTGGGTGCATATTCGACAAAATATCCAGGGGAAAACAGAGCATAGATTCAAGGAAATGCCGAGCAATCACAACAGATAACACATTCGATCATTCAAATAGCATAAACACAGATAAAGTTGAAATGACAATAACAGTAAATACCATGTACAATATTCGGAATATATAATGTTAATTAATAAACATTTATACATTCAACTCTAACAACTTATTATAATCTCTAAAAATTAATTTAATGAACAAGTAACAGTGTTCAATGCTCATACTTGCGAAAATAATATTTTCCAGTCAATACAGTGTTTTCATCGGTTCTTTGACAATGTAGTGTTGTCTACGTGTACGTATAGCGGTTTATTACTAAATTTATTACATTAAATCTAGTTTTTTATTCTTAATGTAACTTAGTAAGTAAATTAAATAAAATAGAGTACGAACTACTTCTACTGAGTAAGCATACTTATTCATGAAAGTATAAAATTTGAAGAAATATCGATCTCTAATAGAGACTAAAATTAATTAAAGACTATAATGTAGAACTTTGTGGAACAAATATTTTAATAAATAATCAAATTGTAACTTCCATTTCCTTATACATTCCTTCAGCTAGACTAAGTCAACTAATAACCTTTTAGTAGAATTGTCAAACATAACGACTCGTCCAAAACTAATTCTTGGTGATTAGAACGGAAAATTACAAGAGACGGGCAACAAACATACATGTAAATTAGGGGAAATTTTAAGATAATTTTTAGATCATAGTTCTATGATACTTCTTAACGACGAAAGTATCACCCATGATTAAATCATCGTCAATTGATTTAACTGTCTGCTCAAGTGGAATATCCCAACTTTATATCCGGAAAGCAGCATCCCACATGTATACTAGTGATCACTTTCCATGTATGTTAGATCAACAACAGAATAACCCATATCGTTTACATAAAAATTCTTTTAATTTACATAAATGGAACATTAAAACTACAGATTGGAACCACTTTAGGAATACTTTTGATGAACTAATAAATCATAAAATTCCAAACAAAAAATCGGTATGTTTACACACTATTTATAAGAAATATTAACTCTGCTATATCTTGCCAAATAACATTTGGTGGAATGAACAATGCACATAATTATGGAGGGATAAAAGAGAAATACTCAATAACTGCCTAAAATCTCCTACCAAAGAAACTTTAGTTGAATATAAGAAAGCTGAAGCAAAATTAAAGCCTAAAGTTTAAAATGAAAATCTTGACAATTTTGTTATTAACTCTCGCCTGAAGCTGAAATAACAAAAATATGTAACATACACACATTTCCTGTCTGGACATAAAGATAACTTTGATTTCTATGGCAAATGTAGCAAAAATCTCCCACAAATCACTCCAACTAATTTTTTTTAATAGATGTTCAAACAATAATGAAAAGAAAAATCAAATATAATTAGAGAAATCAATTGGAATTCGATATCAACGAATCAAATTCCACATACAAATGATATTATCAAAAAAATGAATATTATTAAATGATATTACTATTGTTTTTCTATATCCCTAGAAATATATTACTCACAATTATGAGAGCTAGAACTAATCATATTTAGGCTTAATGGATGTCTATATAGAATGAAAATATTCGATTCTCCGTATTCTGATTGCAAAAAGGAAATACAATGCGTACAACACCTTCTTACAACATGTTCTCATTATAAAAAAACAGAAACACTCTTAAAAGCTCTTTATAAATTAAAATTACAGGAAACAATAAGTTTGACAAATATTTTGCATCAATCCACAGAAAAACACTACATCTCATACACTTTTTTTAAAAAGAAAATTGGCAAATTACTGTAATTTTTTCCCTCATTCTCTCTCACTTTTTAATATACTTTAACAGAGATATTTGAGGCTTATGATATATATTTTAAATATTGTAAGGAAATTATTGTAAATAACAATACCAAATGTGATACTTAGAACTTTGTATAACAAATGATATGTTATATAATATACAATAAAAATGTAAACTGAATCAAAATATGAAAAATGTGCTGATTATTAATATGTAATTACTGTGACAACTTATAACAAACTATCAACTAAAAAAGCAAGTTTCCAACCTCGAAAATAGAAGATCTCTCCACGGTGCTAACAATTAAATCAGTCAACTATGGATAATATGTGTATATTATGATCCTATATATTTTTTAAAAAAATCAGCAACATTCTCGCTATGGTTGGGCATGTTACGCCTCTACCGCGATAGTTAGAAGATGAAAGGAAGAAAGAAAGGTCAAATTCTCACTGGTTATGATATTATTTTGAGTGTTTAATGATGGATAATAAATTAGTTTCTATCAGTAAACCAAGCAAGATAACTCAAACTTCATTGAAAACGTCATTTATTTTTAAAAAATGTTTAATACTTTGGAATTAATAGTTGTTTAACTGAATTCGGCAGTCGGAAAACATAGAAGTTCACATGAAATATAAGCAATTGAACCATTTGTAGGTTTTTGCACAAAAATAGTTATTTTACAACACTGGGTGGTCAGGGCCGGATTTATACGTCTAGGCGCCGTAGGCCCATGACTTCCAGCGCCCCTGTACCTCCACCAGGCCCGTAACCAGGGGGGATAGAGCTGGCAGTGCCCGCTCTAAAAGATAAAGCTATCGAGAACTTTTAAATTGTTTTAGTAAAAACCAGGTATGAAATTCTTGTTATTTTATTTACCAAAGAAAATTTAATTTAAGCGCTTATTACTATTTCTTCTAAAATGATACGCTTGTTGCTAATGCTAAACGTGCCCAATATCTCTCATATTATTTTTTCTTATTGCAAGCGTTTGAGGCCTCATTAATGGCACCATTACAAGCATTTAAGGCGTAAGACAAGGTGCCGTTTCAAAGAATAGTCATTTGCATCTAAGCCCACAGCACTAAACTTTGAATCAAATGTAGACTTTTTTGTTGTGTATTAATATCAAATGTTAAACAGTATTACTCAGATTTACATAAATGGGAATATTTCAATTGAAAGGTTTCTTGCAAAAGCAGCCCTTTTCAAAGACAAAAAGAAACGTTTATCAGGAGAATAAGAAACGTTCCCTAATATATACACACTGTCACTACGATACCTTCAGCGTGTTCTAGAAGAAGATATCACGATTATATTTATTGTTTAATATTTTATATTTCGCACAGCAAGAAAGCATTCACAAAATACAAAGTACACAATTTCGTTACAGATTGACAAGGGCTGTTTTTGCCAAAAAAAAACTTCAATTTCAATTATAAAGAAATGAAAAAAATACTAATTTCAATGATACAAATACAGCTTTTCTTGTAAGTTTCATATTTATACGTGCTTTGTGTTCAGCATTTTTGTTTCTCACTTTTCTTTTTGGACGTTAATGAAATTAAATCTGAAGATTAATGAAACAAAAAGCGATCTGAAAGAAAATTCATAAAGTTCTTGTTTAGTATAAACGCAACAACAATGCATTTTCTCCCCTACGTTCATATATTTATAGACAATCTATGAAGCTAGTTGTTTGGGTCTTTGCGGGGAGGACGAAGAAAATAATTGGAGCAACTGAAACGTGAGGACTCGGGCGAAACGGTCAGGAAACAAGTGTGTAGTGATGTAATTGTGAAGAATAGGTACTATGTGAAAAGTGTGATGGAAGTTATTCAATTCTTGGCTTTAAATTAGTTGTCGTTCAGGGGAGATTCTGGGTGTGAGCGACCCGGAGAACCTTCAAGTGGGTTGTTCTTAAATCTGTTTGAATTTAGAATTCGTAAAGATCCGAAATTACCAGAAATTGTCAAAACCAACCCTGCCAATGCAAAGTACACTTGCCCGGATATTCAGAATGAAATAATTCATTTCATGGCAGAATCTGTTGTGAGAAAAATAGTGAATGTAGCGAACGAAAGCACATTTTGTTCATTACTTGCAGATGAAACCAGAGACAAGCAACGAATCGAAGTTTTGTCTGTCGCAGTTAGGTATCTTGTGAACTTTAAAGTACAAGAAAGATGCGAAGCTATAGTGAAGTTGGACAAGCAAGATCTTAGATTGTTTAAGGAAAGTAGAATTCAGAACCGAAATCATAATAGCGCGGTACTACGATGGAGCACCAGTCATGAGCGGACAGAAAAGGGGATTACAGGCATTGTTGTCTGAGGATTTGAAGAGAAATACTTTGTTTGTTCACTGCTTCAATCACCAGTTGCATTTGGTTGTTACTAGAGTAATTGAATCAGTTCCTGAACTGAAAGAGATCTTCGATATTTGTTAATAACTATAATGCTTTTTCAGAAAAGAACACGTTGCAGCAGAATAAGCAGGAAAGAGTTTAAAGAGATTGTTGGAACAACGTTGGACTGAACATCTAGACACAGTCACAGTGATTCATGACGACAGGATTCACATATTAAGTGCGCTGATAGCAATCCAAACTTCCCACGAAGAACTTGCCTCACTGAAAGCTGAAGCTACCGGATTACTGCATCAAATCTCTACTAAGACTTTCTGCTTCCTTGCGGAACTCATGTTCAAGGTGCTTAGATATCTAAAACCGGCAAATGCACTGCTACAAAGAGAGATTTGGACATTGATGCTGCTGTGAAGTTAATAGAATCTGTAACGGAATAATTCCGATCTTGTCGACAAGACGTAGAAGTATTTGGAAATCTCCTCGATGATGCAATGAAGGTATATGCATTGAACACTTCGACCCAGCCACCATTAAAATGCAAATGCACGATCCCCAGTACGTTCGCTGATTCGGTTGTTGATTTGGAAGGCATAAATTTGGAAAAGAGAAAGGAAGAAGAGAATGAGCTGAGAAGATTATTCTGTAAAGTTCTCGGTCTCTCCGTTGAAGAAATTCGCAGCAGATTTAGTGAGACAGGGACGTCTATGATCGGGGCCATTCAACACTTGCTAAGTGGTAACAGAAGTGAAGGAAATTTGAAACCTCTGTGCGATGTTGTGAAATACAAAGACGACCATTGCCAAATTCTTCAGAATTTGAATCAGGAATTAGATCTGGCAAATCGACTGATGAGCGAGACTACATCTCTGGAGTAGCTCGCAGAACAAATTGGGAAATATGGTGAGGATTTTCCGGGTCTTAAGATGGTTACAGAAGCTGTTATTAGAACAGCTGTTATTATTCCGTCTTCCACGGCCACGGTGGAAAATTTCTCTTCACATACGCCCCCAACGCCTCTCCATGGGACAGGAAAGAAAATCGGACCTCGTTCTGTTGGCTTATAATAAAGATATTCTGCGAGCACTAGATCTAGACCAGCTGGTCACTGAGTTTAGGAAGTGCTCGCGTAAACTTCTTTTATTGTAATATTGTTGGATAAAGAATGTTAAAAATAATGTTTGCTTATTTCATTTATGGTAGGATTGTCTTTTTTTTTCAGTTTTTACAGATAAAAGTATCTCATAACTTGCTTGTGATAAGGGTTCTGTAATTCTCAAATAATTTAATATACAGTGTTACCGAATTATCCTCAAATACATTAACAGTTTGTATTTGTCTGTACTACTTAACACATAATACATACACACACACATATATATATGTATATATATAGGCTATATATACTATCTTCTAAACTAAAAATATACATTAAAGATGATACTCGGTAGTCTTGGATTTTGTACTGTAATATT
>JAGDQP010053676.1:0-12843 GCA_022664845.1 Lepisma saccharinum
GGAAGCGGAACAGTGGGCGGAAGAAAAGCATCAGTGACAGGGCACGCCGGGTATTAAAGCGCATTGTCACGCGGAACCGTCGTGCCACTGCGGCGCAAGTGACGGAGGAACTCAATCAGCACCTCCCCCAACCTGTTTCGACAATCACAGTCCGCCGCGAATTACATGACATGAACTTACGGGGTCGTGTTGCACGGGCCAAACCTCTCATCAGGGACCAGAACGCTTTAGCACGCCGCAAATGGTGCCGCGACCATGCAACTTGGACCGTTGACGACTGGAAACGTGTGGTATGGTCGGATGAGTCACCATTCACCCTATTCCAAACCACGGGCCGTGTTTATGTGTGGAGAACGCCCAAAGAAGCGTATGATCTGCAGTGTCTCCGCCCAACTGTGAAACATGGCGGCGGCACGGTGATGCTGTGGGCCGCAATATCATGGTTTGCATTGGGTCCTGTGGTCACACTTCGCGGACGCATCACTGCCAACGATTATGTCGCAATTTTAGGAGACCACTTGCATCCTATGGTCCGGATGTTGTTCCCGGACAATGACGCCATATTCCAGGATGATAATGCACCCATTCACACAGCTGGAGTTGTTGAAGCGTGGTTTGAGGAACATCGGGATGAAGTTCAACACCTCATCTGGCCCGCCCAATCCCCAGATCTCAACATAATTGAACATCTGTGGTCCATCTTGGAAACACGACTCCGGCGACGATTTCCACCTCCATCCTCTCTCACAGAACTGGCCGATGCCCTGCACGAGGAATGGTGTAATATTCCACTTGCTACCATTCACGACCTCTATGCCTCCATCCCACGTCGCATCAAGGCTGTTCTGAAGGCGAAAGGTGGCCCGACACCATATTAATCTGGTAAGTTGCACTTTCGTTCAGGTGTTTCCATTATTCTGATAAGCATCTGTATATATATATATATCATATTCAGCCATTTTTCATCCACTGCTGGATGAAGGCCTCCCCCTTTTCTTTCCACATATCTCGATCTGCTGCTATCCTCATCCATGTAGCTCCTGAAAAATGCTTGATTTCATCTACCCATCTTACATTTGGACGTCGTCTCGGTCGTTTCCTTTCTCTAGGAATCCATTGTAGTACATTTGTCGTCCACCTTAAATCTGTTCGTCTAACTATGTGACCGGCCCATTTCCACTTCAGCTTCTTCGCAGTCTTGATTACATCTTCTACCTTTGTTTGTGCGCGAATCCATTCATTTGTTTTCCTGTCCCTCCTGGTTATTCCCAGCATGCATCTCTCTATTGCACTTTGTGTGACTCTCAATCTTTGAGTCGTTTGCGCATTCAATGTCCAAGTTTCGCAGCCGTACATCATCACGGGTAAGACACATGGATTATATAAACTTTACGCTTCAGACACATTGGTAGTTTGCTTTTGAAAATAAAGTGTAGTCTTCCAAACGAACTCTACGCCATTTTGCATCTTCTATTTATTTCATCAGTCAACTTTGCATTTGATGTTTTAAGCTGGCCTAGGTAAACATACTCATCAACTATGCCTATTGTCTCTCCGTTAATCTTCACTTCCTTCTTTGCAGCATGTTGGTTGTACATTACTTTTGTCTTACTTAAGCTCATTTTAAGTCCATTCTGATTTATAGTTCTTCTGCACCGTATGTATATATATATATATAGATAGATAGAGATAGATAGAGAGGGGGGGTCCTGCGTAGCCTAGTCTGTAGCGCGCTCGACTTCAGTGCGAGCGGTGCCGGGTTCGATTCCCAGTGGGGGCTCAAAAATTTCGGTGTTGACCCAGCATCGTGAGGACAATTGGGGAGCTGCTGTGAATAAAAGACAGTGGCGATTGAGCCCTCTGCCTACCCCAACCCAGCCTGAACTAAAGATGCCAGAAGGCCTTAAATTAATTTAAAATCAGATACAAAATGAAAACAAAAATATCGTCCCTGTGGCTCCTCAGAAGCTCAAGACGTAGAAAACAAGCTTTTGAAACTCTTTTTCAATTGTTCATAAATATTCCAGTCCGAAGCTGCTTTGACTTTACTTATTGATTCGATAATCGTAAGCTGCTGCTTTTCATTTTTTATTTTTACATTCCTCTGGTCTACGTAGGTTTTATGACACACACGCTGGAGCTTCAAAGATGCTAGGTTAAAAATATATAGAAAAACAGGAGAAATTACATTGTAAATTAACAGTAGACTAGTAGATAGTGCAGGAAAGGAGATCTACTGTTAAAACAGTAGAGCTGGCAACGCTCAGATGTGAGCAAAAGATAAACAAAAATAATCTCAGATGTCGCTTTTAAGAACTTTAGATAAACAAAAATAATCCGTGCTTCTATTGATATAGAAAAGAAAGGATTTGGGTATTTCACCATATACACGTATTAAATTTTGTACATAAAGGAACGTTAATTTTGTATAGAAACGAACGAAAGGCCTTTTTTAAGCTTTAGTTTCAGCAGGTAGTAATAAAAAAGGAAAACTAGTAAAGTATTTAATAATAACAATACAGAAAGAATTCCGCCAGGATTTTCAGTTTGGGGCATTGTAAAGTCAAAATTGGGAGGGTGTAAATAGAGTTTTGCACTGTTTTTACCGATTTTTGACTGCAAAAATGTTAACGTTGGGGGGGGGCTCGAGTATTTGGGAGTCAGGCAGAATGACTTCAATAAGCCTCAAATTGGAATTTAGAAACCTGGTTTGTCATCCTGCCAGCAATTTTGATTTTTTTTTAAAGGTCGTTAGTCAGATCCCAGCGGCTGACCATCTTGACTGAGGTTTTTCCTAAGTCACATTAGACAAAAGCCGAGATTACGCCTTCAACAAAGGCCCTGGTCGACACCTTTCCGAATCCTTTCCCCTCCCCTGTCCCGACTTAACCTTAGGTACCTAAAGCTTTAAAATTCGGTTCAATTGATGCAGGGACGTCATCCTTCGGGACGAGACAAGCTTACGCTGCAACTACGGTTTTCAAAAACTGGAAGAATATATATAGTTTCATTTGTTTACCTATGCATTTTTGCATACAGCTAAATTATTAAACAGGAGAATATCTTCTAACGTTGAAGTAGAATTTTGATTAAGCACCTTGGCAAACTTGTGACTTTCTAAGAATGTCAGTTTATGTTAAATTGACATCTCATCGCTATACCTTCAACCTACCTGATAAAGAGATAAATAATGCATATTAAAATCTTCTTCAAGGCTTGTGCATTTAGAAAAACGTTTCATAAGCACAAAAATCACACTACTATAAATTACTTGAGCCCCCTCCATTTTCTTTAAAAAAATAATGAGAAAGCACAAATAAAAATGACAAAGAATTTAATGTGAGCTATTATAGGGATATAATGGGCTTGGATAAAAGTGTAAAAAAATGTACAGAATGTGAGATAAATGTGCTCCCTTAATAGTGCTGAAAAAGTGCTCGAAAACGCTAAAAAAATGTTCTTAGGATTATAGTGCTTTTATTATGTTCAAATAATGCGCTCGATTTATGTAGTACTTGTAATGGACCACATTCGAACACTTCATAACACTTTATTACACAATTGGTATACTTTTAAAACACATTCCTGCTTTTGAAAGTGCCCTAAAAGTGTAAGAAAGTGTTGTTTTTTTTACAGTGTAGAACAGGAAATATTTTCCCAGCAAAAGCCAATTCCACGGAGGAAAGCACATCCTGATAACTACCGGAGATCAAATGTCAACGAGAATTATATTCCCCACAATATCTTAAAACTGGTTCAACTATTGTTGTCTTCCGGGAAGCAATGTCCTTTTAGAGACATTCATTATTGTCTCTTATGAACTACGTATGAATGAAGGATACGTCACAAATGAAAACTGAGTTCATTCAGGCAATGTTATTGGTAAAAACAAGCAATACAGTATCGTATGATAATAGATGTGCTGACAAACTTCGCAGGAGGATATGGGGCGCGCTCTCATATACAGTCACTTTATAAATTCTTCAATTGACGCACCCCATGCTGTTCTTTTTGATCAGTACGAATAATTTAGGAAAAGTATGTCTTTAAAAAGTTCTTTATTTTATTTTTATTTTTTTAGTTATTTCGGTGTTCGGATACTTTTTCTCAAGCTAATGTTTTGTAACCCAAATTCTAAAGTGTTCTGCAACCAGTCAAATTTAACGTCGTTGCAGGATAATATATATTTTAGGATAAATAAGTTCATATTTAAAATATGCTTTTAAACTATATAAATATATAGAAACAGATGAAAGTAACAAGAGAATATTGTACTGTCATCTGGCTTACATCGCTTTGCAAATTTTTATCATTGCATAACAGTACCGATGTCGATAGTGAAGGTCTTTGACAGTACCAGGGCACATTAGATGTACTGCTGTTGTTGGAAATGTGAAGCTGTAAAATGTTTTCTACTCTTTCGGCAAAGTTGCAGCTTTGAAACGAGGCCGAATTTACACTCAGTTGCATAAGACCCTTTCTCCCTGATTTCTTACTATACTATAATCCCTGGATATTTATTATGAACTACCATTCTCTATGTATTTGGTTCCAAATCTTACGTGTCGCAGAAAAGAGCATTGAAAATGGTCACTTTATTTGAGTAGTATGTTATTCATAAAGTATTTAAATTTAATTGTGATGTGTTTTCTTATTAAGTAGAGTTTAAATTTAAAAAAAAAAAAGAAACGAAATGAAAATCAAATACATTAATCAGTTTCACAAAAAAATAATCAAGTGCTTATACAAGAAGAGTGCGCGAGTTATTCTGCTACAAGGGGATTTAGACACTGTTTCTGCATTTATTTCGAGGTTACATTTATACACCTTGTACACATGAGTTCAAAATATGTTCTAATTGAATTACTAACCTCGTATCAAATTTCTCAATATCAAGTGCAAAACGTAACGCATCCAGTGTGTCCTTATGTGTTCAGCTCGTTAAGGAGTCTGACTATTTGCATTCCCGTTGCTTCATTTGAATTTTTTTTTTAAAGGAAAACAACGAATAAGAATCAAATTTTACAAAGCGATCCCAAAATACTTATGAGCGGATATCAAATGATTTACTTGATATTTTGAAATTGTCTATTTTAGCTGACAAATTTCAAAGCGCATAAAGATTGAGGTTTGAACTCATGTCTTCAAATTTCTCATTTATGTAAAACAATATTTATTACAATTGTGGACTAAATTGTTATAACAGGAGATTCATAACTAAATATCTGGAGCTTCTTTCATGATGTTCGTTTTTACTCGTCATTTTTCAGCTATATTGAAAACGTCGCTGAAACAGGTGGTCGTTATAATTACCGTACCTTTAATCAAAAGGCTATCAGTGAGACAGCTCAGCTTCCATCCCAACTCCCGCCAACATTTTAAACATTCTTACATTGGTTAGCATAAACGTATACTCTAACATGAACAATCATCTGTGCATAAATCTTAACACATTTAAAGACTTGTATTTTTGCTAGGAGGAAGCAAACTTTGATCTTGGCGCCTCGTGCAACGAACCAAAATCTTTCTTTGGCACCTCTTAGCTCGGTGTCCGGGACACGTGTTCTCTTGGTTCCTCTAGTTGTGGCCCTGTTAAAGATCACAGAAATGAGCAAAATCTGGTACGCTTCGCTTAAATGATTGCGACTCTGAACGGCATGCAGTTAGGCTACCCAAATGACACCTTGTTATCCTATAATAGTGACTGGTGAAGATACCTCTCTCTCGCGCGTAACGAAAATCAGCAATCAACGTGAGCACAGAATTTTCCCAAACATACATGAATTAGAACAGATAAAATGAAAGAATAAGAACGCGATAAAACAGGATACATAAGATGTTGCAGGGAGCAATTTAAACACGCACAATAAAAATTTGAAACCGATGTCTGTTAGACAAAGAGAGAGAAAGGGGGAAAGAGAGAAGAAGAAGAAGAAGAAGAAGAAGAAGATGGATGCCGTGATGGTGTTCAATGCTGTGGGCCTGGACTATGGCTCGGTATCACAATTTCTATTGTGGAAAGCTTCGCCGCAGGCCTGCAAAGGGACTTTTACCGTAGACCTATTTACATATTTTCCAAAGACCCTCAGCCGTAGTAGAACGTCGCCAAGCAATGCCCCTCCGCAAGAGACTAACCGCGCAAAGCCCATGCAACCAGGGACTGATTTAAACGGGGTTATACGATTGTCAGTAGCTTCTTTTCTGCTGTAATGGGTGACAGAAGATCGAACATTATAGCTGGGCGTCTTATCCTTGTGGATCCACACGTGATCTAGACTGGGCCACTTTTATCAAGCTATTTCCCATATGGGTCGCACATGGGAACTAGGTGTGTTTGCTGACTTGCCTACTTTGTGTAATGTGAGTCCCATAAGGGAACTGGGTTTGCTTGCCCATGTCAGATTTTCAAACTTTGTTCAATGTCGGTCCCACACTGAAAGTAGGTAGGCTAAAGCACGAAAATGTTTTCGAAATATGTGAAATTTAAAATTTCTATGGCTTGTTTTGTAATTACATGAAGTTATTAATTGTTCTGTACGACGTCGAATGATGCCGATCGATGTAGCTCGGAGTACGCGGGTTATTTGCCAGCTGTTCGTTGTTTTACTGCCATAAGCGGGATTGCGAAGGTGACAGTTGAAGGTTTTGTTTCTTTTGCTTACTGTGTACGATACGACTGAGAAGCATATTATTGAAAGTATGTACTGGTTAGTGTTGAGGTAAATAGTTTACGAGAAACGGTTACCTTTAACCTTTGTATACCATATGCGGGGTTATATGAATAAGGGAATATAACGAAAAAGAGAAATTCCCCATCAAGACAAAGAAGAAGTGCAGAAAGACTGCAAGAATACAATAATAATAAAAAGATAGAAATCATAACAAATTGGGTAGAAAACAGCAAAAGAGTAGAACAACAAAATTGCTTAGAAATCAAATTTGGACACGTAAGAATGGACTTAAAAGAACAACTGATATTACACGAGTCTTAAAATCTTTCCAGGCCGATTTGCACAAACTGTTGCGCTGTCGCACGACCGATATTTTTAGACGAATTTGAGTACGTAGAAATATAAATTAAAGAAAATAGATAAATAGTTTGTCCCAGCGAAAACAGATATGGTTGCAAAATTTTGCATGTTGTGTCCTCCAGGGAAGGTTCTATGTGTAACCTGGAGCTGCTCCTAGAACTGCTCGCGGCTATACGATGTGGAAGAAAGAAAATTACATGTTCAGTCATATGGAGAACCCCTCCAAAGGATGTCCTGATGAAAATAAAAACATGGAATAAAAATATAAGGAATATAGACTTGTAATTGGTTGTCATGGAAAGACAATTATTCAGAACGTTAGAGGATGATTATGGATGGGAATCCAATAGAAGAAAAATAAGATATAAACAGAAGACCAACCGAGGACGATCAGAATATGGAGGAACGGGAGGAGTTACGGGTAGAAAAGAAAATACAGAAAGAGAAGAGAAAGAAGAGGGAAAGGACAAAGAAATCTAAAGGGAAAAGAGGAGAGGTTGGAAGTGCTGGATTCTAAAGTTTTATAAGAGAAAAGAAAAAACGGCGGAAACGATATGGTATACACCAACGGTGGAGAAGAAGGTATTGGGAGATGAAAATCAAAATCAAATGTTAATATGCTAAATATAAGTAAAAGTGTTCAAATAGAGGAACCCTTAGGGGAGGGAGGGCTGACGCAGAGTCAAGAGGACAGAGAGGTACCAAGAAGATTTGACCTGGAACCTTGTACTGTATGGACTTTCTAGACTAGGGTAACCCAGCAACTTAACAGCATCACTACGAATCGTGGTTACATCAGCAGGAAAAAAACAATTACTTTCCCTGTGATCGATGAGGTAGACAAGATAAATTTTAGATCAAATTATATTACAACGGATCCAAGCGAGTTGCTGGCACTGATAGACAAAATCTTCGAACAGCGAGAAGAGAGCTTCCAATTAAATAATGTATACAGGCAGTTTGTCATGGCCTATGAAAGTATTGTCTTTAATCCGGAGGAGAAGTTCCCACGAGACAACTGTGAAGTGGTGAAATTTCTCCAGGTTAATCTGGACAGATCAAGGTTGGCAAGCGCAGAGATAAGGACGTGGTGTGAGGAAAAAGAAGTGGACGCAATGTGTAGGGATTATCTACAAAAAGAAAAAGATTGTTGTTATTAACATATACTGTCAGTACTGTCAGTACTGTCAGTGCTCCCTTTCCAGAAAGGGATTTGTATATAGACTGGAAATAATTTTAAGCCAGTTTGAAGGAAGGGACATATTATTTGTAGGAGATATAAATGCAGTCTCCGCTGTGGCACTGCCCCGAGACGGACGAGAATGGAGAAAATTTTGAAGAACGGGTTCAGGAACATGGATTAAATGTCATCAATAAAGAAGGATAACCACCAACGTTTAGGGGCAGGGCTGGAGCGGAGTCCAATATAGATGTAACGCTAACAAAGGGAAGCGTTCATGAAGATGTGTATGATTCGATAGTAAATGAGGATGCAACGACAAGCGCGCATAGCACCATCTGCTTCAAGATCTAGAAAAATCAAGGTAATCCACAAGAAGTAGAAAATTATTTTAACTATAACGCCAATAAGGTAAAGAAAAGCAAGTTTATAGAACAACTAGTACTACCACAAATAAAGGACAACTGTGATCTGAATCAAATAGCAGAAAAATTAGAACGGATTACCGAGGAAGAAATATCAAAATCTGTATCCAAAAAGGATAAAAAAGGAAGCAAATAAAAAATATTGGACGGAAGGTTTGGAGAAGCTTTGTAGAAAAATGAAAGCATCAAGGAAAATCTATAGGGCAGCTGGAAATTATGGGCTGAGGCAGGAGAGACTGATAAAATATAGGGAGGCAAAAAGGAAATTTGAAAAAGAACTTTTCAACTTTAAAAAAGAACATGGGCAAAATTCATTGAAACAAACCTAAGTATGGATCTGTGGGGCGTACATTACAAAATAGTAATGAGCAAGATAAAAACAAAAAAGAGCACTGAATACATTAATAAACGAGAATGGGGAATACACAAAAAAAAACTGGAAAGAAACTATAAAATTACTCTATGAAAAACTTTTTCCAGACGATTGATATAGTTGAAGAAGGAAACGAACAAAATAAAACAATAAGGGAAAAAGCAAAAAATACGAAGAAAATAAAAAAAGTTAACAATGAAGACTTAAAAGTAACAAATGAACAAGTAGAGAAAGGAATCAGAAGTATAAAAAACGACAAAGCCCCCGGCCGAGACGCAATTAAAAACGAAATCTATAAATTAGGGGGGTAAATTTGGGTCCCTTATTTGACCAGACTCTTCAATGAATGTTTCAAACAAGGTTTCTTCCCCGACCATGGGAGCAGGCCAACTTGATAATTCTATCAAAGGGCGAAGATAAAATCAAAACCAACCCGAGGTCATATTGTCCGATCTGTCTCCTAAACGTCATAAGCAAAATTTTAGAGAAAGTAATTGTAGAAAAAAAAAATGATAAAGGGCCAAATCTTAGTGAATGCACATTGCAATATGGCTTTAGGCGGGCAGGTCGACCGAAGACGCAATCAACAGTGTTTGTGAAATTTATCAATTGAAGACCGAAAACTGCAAATATGTCATTGGTATATTCTTTGACATAGCAGGGGCATTTGATAAACTCTGGTGGCCCGCTCTGATGGAGGAAATTAGAAAACTAAACATACACCCAACAACTTGGAAACTAATTGGAAGCTATTTCGACAACAGAGAAATTCAGGTCGAGACGTTTGATGGTGTTGTGAAAAAGATCCCAAGAAGAGGACGCCCACAGGGATCGGTTCTGGGACCTTGCCTTCCAGTCGTGTCTGGAGATGATGCTAAGTGATCTTGAAGAAGTTGAGAAAGTGGTGGGGTACGCGGATCCGGCGGTTGTGGTCAGAGGAAATAGCAGACTAGATATAGAAAAAAAATCAAACATCGTAGTAAGTAAATCAGCGTCATGGTGTGGCAACAATAAACTGAAAATGTCTTCAGGAAAAAACTGTCTTCAGTGTATTAAAAGAAAGAGAAACACTAAATATCTAGGACTTACAATTGACGAGAAGCTAAACTTCAGAGATCATGTACAAAATGTAACAAAAGCAATTAAAGTAGCACACAAGCTGATGAATCTAGCAAGAAATGAATTAAGAATACCAATTAAAATTATACGGTCATATCATGACGCGGTCATAAGAGCCGTTGTTGGCTACGCTGCCAGTGCCTGGAGTTACAGAATGGATGACGCGAGACGAAGACAAACCATCAACAGAGCACAACGACAACTGCTGCTGAGATTAACAGGAGCCTACCGGCCCACACCTGTGGAAGTTCTCCAGGTAGCGACTGCAACCCCGCCTATCACCTTCAGGTAAAGAGACTGGGAGCCATGTACTGGCTGAAGAAAGGAAACGAGGACAAAATAGAGTTGATAATGAACAAAAGAGAATTCGTAAAGGAAGAGATGGAGGAAAACTTGGCCTGTGCATGACAGGATTTCTGGGATCAGAGCCCGAATTAGACAATACCATACCGTTTTATCCCGGATGTGGCTGGGATGCAACAAATACAACAGGATATAACGGGAGGATTAATGCACTACCTGACGGGACACGGCCCCTGTCATCTTAAACTTAAACAATTTAACCACCTGACGGGACACGGCCCATATCGTCTTAAACCTAAACAACTTAACCTAGTGGAATATAACAAATGACACCCGAATGTAGTGAATGTGTGGTGGTGGTATATAATGGAAAATACCTAATATGTGTAGTTAAATGAAATAGAAAAGAAAACAGAAAGATTTCTTGAACCCAAAACACAAACTGACTAAAGAAGCTAATACGTATGTGTAACGTGAGTGAGTAAATGCGAGTCAAGCCAGTGCAAGTGACAGAGGAGGAGGGAGGAGAGAAGAAGCCGAACTTTGTTGGCTTAACATCATTCGCACAGTGCTGATTCTACAATTGCCCCCCCCCCCTTCTAAATTCCCCAACCAAACAGCAACGACGAAGACAAGAAACAAGAAGTGTGTGCAGAAGTAAAACAGAATATCCTAAAACGGTAGTGGTGGTGGAAATGGGACTGGGAAAGCAGAACTATCAATTAAGACGGGAAGATGATCAAAACTAATTCTGCTTCCATTTCAGTACAGCAGAAGAAGAGGAAGCTGCTCAAGTTGTGTGTTTGTCCATGTGCTGTCATGTGTTGTCCTACATGCTACGAGCTTTTTGTAATAAAATTAAGAGCAAATAAAGATAGGGATACCCCCCACAAGATGCTCTACAAAGGACTAGAATAACTGGCGGAAGCCTGGTCCCAAAGTCGTCCCGTAACCACCCTTGATCAAGTCACAGACAAGGGAATAAAAGGGATTCTCGGAGTGCTGGAATCCGGCAATCCAACAATCCCCTAGGGTCAAGCCTGTCCCAAACTAAGGAGGGCGAACAACTTCCTTAGACATGGTTGTCAAAACATGCAACTTAGTTTGTGCGAAGAGAGCACGCGACTTATTGCTCTATTCCTGAGATAATGTATCTTTCTCCGAAAAGTGTTTATGTACCTAGATGTAAATAGAAAAACTTCCATTTTTTTAAGGAAAGACATAAGCTTTCGTGTTATTCTAAATTTCGTTTTCTTTTCAAGGCAACAATTTGTAATAATGCCGTCTAATTAACCAATAATTACTTTAATTAAGAAGACATACAACATAAATTAAACTGTAGATATTTTAAGATTACAAATATGTGTGGTATATGTGAGTTATTCCGGGTTGCCCAGTTCTTAGTGTTGCCAACCTTAACATTATATATATAATTTCATATAAATATATTTTTGAAATTATATATAATTTCAAATTATACAAGTGTATGCTCCAACAACCTCCCACCCGGAGGAGGAAGTCGAAGACCTATACGAGGAAATCCAGAAGATTTTGGATAGTAGCAAATCGCATTACAAAATTGTAATGGGAGACTTCAATGCGAAAGTAGGAACCAAGCAGAGCAGTGACACGAAAGTGGGAAACTTTGGATTTGGCAAAAGAAACAAGAGAGGAGAGAAGTTAGTGGAATTCTCAGAAGCGAACAGACTGTTGATTTCCAATACATTTTTCAAACTATCAAATATCAGGGCAATTGTGCAAGACGTGTCTGTTCTAAACAGTTTCAAAATCTCGAGTGATCATAGGATGGTGAGATGTAAGCTGAAACTAAATACTAGACTAGAGAGAAAGAAGCTTATCAGAGGAAAACCGTCAGTTTTTGATCTGGAAAATCTTGGAAAACACAGACAGGCATTCGAAATAGAACTAAGCAACAGATTCAGCGCCTTGGAAGAGTTAGAGGATGAAGAAGACATCGATAGCAGAAATAAAATACTGACTGAGATAATAAGAGAAACAGCCAAGGAGATAGCAGGTACCAGAAAGAAAAAAGAGAGCAAAATCTCAGAAGAAACTAAGCTCTTGATGAAGAAAAGAAGGGAAATGAAAGAAGAGGAAAATTGCATAAAGAGGATTGAGTACATAGAACTAAATAAAACCGTAAGAAAGAAAATAAGAGAGGATGTACGAAGATATAACGAAAATCTTGTTAAAAATACAATCGAGGAAAACAAGAGCCTGAAGAAAGCCAAACAGCAGCTCATGATAGGGAAAAAGCAAATAATTGCAGTTAAGAGACCAGACGGGACCGTAACACGAAATAAGGAAGAAATTATAAACATATTTGAAAATTTCTACACAGAATTGTACTACTCCGAGGAAGAACTAGGAAATGAAGATTCAGAAGAAATT
>JAGDQP010053677.1:0-13509 GCA_022664845.1 Lepisma saccharinum
ATTTTCACCATCTGTTTTCCAGTAGGTACGTATTATCGTGGAAACTTTTCAGGCAGCCAACCATGGATTAAGTTGACGTGTGCTAACCATCGTGCAACTAGGTAACTCACTTCAATGTCATTATATATACGAATTACAGGGATGGCTTAATGTTTCAAATCTGTCAAAATCTCCGATTTCTCGATTCATGAGCATTGCATCTAATGATAAAGCTCAATAGGGTTTACGTTATATGTGTAAGGAATGAACCTTATAGGTTTTATTGACAAAAATAGGATTGACTCAAATAATGTACGATACCGGTAGCTGATCCTTTGAAAAAGTCGGGACATTTTCGCGTCTTAACTTCAATTTGAAAAATATTGGAACTATGAACAAAAGAACAGAACAAAATCGGGACGTCTGGTAGACTTAGGATACACTTAATATTATTATTTTATTGGACCTACAGTTTAACGTGGGATCCGAACCACCCGTGTATTGTTCATTGAGTACCAAAAATGTATCTCTCGATTTGCAAAAATCACGTTGCACTTGTCCACACCTATTTTAAGTAATTGTTTCACAGATAAAAACGCGATCCATCAACTACTTTATTCACATATAAATCTAAAACTAAATTGAGAGCAAAAGATTATTTATTTGAATTTGGCAGAGTCGCTAACGCCATTTAGTAATTTCGGCGATAGGAGAAAAACTGATAAAAGTTATTTTTCAATAAGGTTTATTTATGTCGAGAGAATGGAATCTACGCAGCAAAATATATACATTGGATTGTATATCCTTTAGGACGCCGTACTTCACCCATGGTTAGACTCACGAGTGGACTACGACGTAGATTATCATTCATATTTTACATCTGGCTACGGATAATCAATTTTCTAGGCAGAAATAAACCTTATTGAAAAGTGACTTTCACCAGTTTTTCTTCCAAAGTCTCAAAGAAAAAAAAAAGAGTACTCCGTTCGAACCCTGTGCAACCTCAGTAACCAGTATATAATTCATTGAATTTCTGACTACAAACATCTTCATCAAGATTATATTCTATTTCAAACTTCATGAAGTCAGCACACTGAATATGACAAGCTATTCCCCGCTAAAACTCAAGAAACAATAAAATATTATCCTTGAATCAATTTGCACATGAGAGAAAATTTGGTGATCAAGTTTTCGTACAAAGGACATTTTGTCCAGAGACATTTAGTCAAAAGACAATTGGTCCAGTGACATTTGGTCCAAAGAACATTTCGTCCAAAAGACAATTGGTGCAAAGAACATTGGTCCAAAGGACATTTCGTCCAGAAGCCATTTGGTCCAAAGGGTATTTCGTCCGAAAGAGGCTTTTGTAGAGTTGTCTATGCAGTTCTGATAAGCACAATAATAAGACTAAATTTTCTTTCCGGTTGTTTTCGTTCTAACAATATATATATATATCTTACACAATATCATTAATATGTACTAGTGTCCTCAAAATTTTTGGGGTTTGGTTTCTATGCAGTGCTGCCACGTTACAACCGATAAATTCGAAGAAAGAGAATTTTGAACGTTAAATCTTAAAAGTATCCCACCATTATTTCCCTTTACTGCGTGCTATAGACAACTGGTATACACCATTTGAAAGCCTATTTTATTGTGATTCGAATGTGGTATAATTTGTACCAATCGACCATTTAGCGTGCTTCCTATATCCATTTAAACCCAAACCTATGACTTCCTCTGCGAGCGTTCGGAGTTCCGTCATTTTCCAAAATGGCGGCTTGAGCACAACTTTTATTTTTGAAGAATTTGTGTAATTTGAATCACAAAGGTATACAGAATATTGCTAGAAATTTCCTTGCATCTATGATTTTTTTTTTTCAAAACCTCCATTTTCGAGCCTATAACAACTGGCCTATTGTGGCAAGTTAGCACCACAAATTCTGACTTGGAATTTCCCTGTAACCCTAAGGGTACAATCGAAAATGTTTTTTGTTCAATCCCTATAATCGATGTAATTTAAGGCACAATAATTCCATGAATACTACAATCGTTTGAGGGGGAAACGTCAACTTAGCACCCTAAATATTGACCGGGAATTTCCCTTTATCTGTGAAGGTACATTCAAAAATTTTTGTTGGTTCATTCGGTAAAATGGAAGTATTTGAAGCTACAATTATTTTTAGGAATAATAAAATCACATGGGGTGCTACGTCAGGTTAGCACCCCAAATGTGACTGGGGAATTCTCGGTATCGGTGAGGGTACAATCGAAGATTTTTGTTGGTACAATTGGTACAAAGCAAGTACTTGAAGGTACAATTATTTTTATCAATAGTACAATCACTTGGGGTGCTACGTCGTTAGAACTTTGACTGAGAATTTTCCGGTATCGGTGAAGTACAATCGAAGATTTTTATTGGTTCAATCGGTACAATGGAAGTACTTGAAGGTGCAGTTTTTACCAATAGTACAATCACTTGGGGTGCTACGTCAAGTTAGCACCCGAACTTTGACCGGTATCGGTGAGGGTACAATCGAAGATTTTTGTTGGTTCAATGGGTACAATGGAAGTAATTGAAGGTACAATTATTTTTATCAATAGTACAATCATCTGGGGTGCCAACTTGATATACGCAAGTTCTCCAGCTCTTGCTACTAGCAGACAACGACCAAGAGGATGTTGCTGCTAATAGAAAGCTAAATATGAAAGACTTGCCATATGTTAGCTGAACTATGGGAGTCGACGAAAGATAATTTTAGAAATGCGTGTAGTAAATTCTGATCAACAGAAGAAACCGAAAGGAAAAGCTTCGAAGAGCAGCAGATTGCTGGATTTACAGACTTGTTTCAGTCAGTCTCAGAATATGAAGACTGTGATGAAGCAGATGCAAATGAGTGGCTGCAAAGTGATGCTGACCGGGCTTGAAATGAAGATGAAATTACAAAATATGTGCAGGAAACTTCGTATGCTACAGCTACTGAAACGGGCGAAGACGGAGGGGATGGTGACGATAATCAGGTCCCAACACATGCAGAAGGGTTTGCTGCTGCCTTGCAAACGGCGATGATGGTATGAGCGACAACCTGAATGCTGCTCTATTTAGCTTCTTCTGCTTAATGGGGTTAGAGATCTCGATGCTAGAAAACGGAGGTCTGCGTTCAAACAACGAAGAATCAGCGATTACTTCACGAAATAACGCCATTTCTATTAAGAATTGTATTTTTGGAGGTACTGTATTGCAATGTAATGGTAATATTATCTTAGATATCAAATGTTATACACTGTTATCCGAACAATCGAATATCCGAACTATAGGTGGACCTAATTAGTTCGGACAATCTACGTTCTACTGTAAACAGAAACAAGTGTAGTCACAAAAATTTCACAAACACAAATCCTAACATAATAAGCTTCCCGAGTGTCTGGATTTCTCCGACTATTTTCTGGAACACCACGTCCTCTACCCCCACATATTTGGCATCGTAGGAAACGTTATGATATGAATGTTTTACGTAAATATATTCAACTGCGATCAATTGAAGGGTCCAGGAGCTAGAAAAATGCCAGAATATGTGAAAAAATCTTTCCGATTGTTTTCTGTAGACTGTTTTCTCTAAAACCACACCCGCCATCCTTACATCATATAAAAGTTTATAATGCGAAGGTTTCACATACATATACGGTCCTGATTAGTTGAACCATTGAGGCTTCAGGAGCGAAAGAAGATGTGACCTTGATCATTTCATGGACCAGCAATAACAAAACGGAATTTCTTTTTCTTCCTGTCTTGCGTTGCTAGATCATTGATAGAGCTGGTGATGAAATATATATTTAGCAACTCATAGGACCGCGAGCCGTTGGTGATATATTACATGGAAATTGTTCTTCCGTTCCCTACAAATGCTATTCTCAACCAATATCTTGAATTGCTAGATCAATGGTCGACCTGTAGGACCGCAAGCTCTTTTTAATACATTACTGTAAAAATGTTCTTCCTTTTACTACAAATGTTATTCTCCAAAGATATATGTTGATAGATCATTGGTAGATCTCCAGTAGGATCGCCAATCTTTGCTACTCCATTATAAACTCGAAATATAAACCACGAAGTTCGATCCGATTCATCACACTTCAAACCCACTTACATGCTTTATACAATGCTGTAAGTACAGTATAAAATCTCATTGTAAGTACAAAAGTGAATTTCTTAATAAGCGATATGTACAAAAATGTTGTGATGTATAAATTTACTTACGTATTTTAATCTCCGTGGTATTAGAAAAAAAAACTTTAAATAAATGTTAACGTTTCAACCTCGTTGAGCAGTTCATCAGAAAGAAAGAAAGAAGGAAAAGTCAGAAAATATAGGAAAAAATATTTACATTTAAGATTGTTATATGGTACTGTTGTTATTTAAATAGAAATAGAGTTCCCACATACTAAGGGATGTAACGACTATTGAGTTAGATACTGTACTGCAGAGAAATACAGTGAATTTGCTTTAGTACGGGAACATCTTTGTCAAATGTAAGTAGTGTTACAAAAAAAAATTAGGGGGCCCGCCCCCGTGACCACGGGCCTGAACAATAATTTCATAAATGATTTGTTAGGTAGAATACAATTAGTTTGACCCTGGCGACGTTGCGAGGAATATAGAAGAGTTTATACTAATATGATTATCTTTTAACATATTACCGCGAACATAATTAGAATGAAAATATGATTTTTTTATCTTTTAAAGCTTTGGTCTGCTTCGCATCTGACCAGGTTTTTGTTATGTAGAAGGTTCAAGTACAAAGTTTCATTTTATTTGGTTTCAGTTTGGTGCGTAGCTGCAAAACTTCCACCCGTTTTGACAGGTTACAGATTATCGGAGTACTGCATAGCGGAGATGGCGCTGCCAGCGAGTGTGGACGCGCAAACAGGAACCACGTCCGTGAAATCGAGACTGATAAGGATCACGTAAAACACAGTTTACTCTTTGAATTGGATAAAGGCCGCAACGTTCGTCAAATGTATAGTGAAAATGCAGCTGACGATAGCTTATGTCATCTGTGGTTTCGAAAATTTAATGACGGACATAGAACCTGTCTGGTCTCTACGATCTGGACGTCCTTCACTGTTTTCCGAAAAGTATCTTAGTCATACGAAACAGCCCAAATCCAACCGTAGAAGAATTAGGGAAACCTTCCAGGTATACAGGGCAACAGAATTGCTGGGCCTCGACAAAGTTCGATCGTCGTCTTCCACATCACGGGCGCTTCGCGACCAGCTTCCTTATTGCTTCCCTGGTAGAAAAATTAACTGTTCTTAACACGCATTGTCACAGGTGATGAGCAGTGGATTCTAAACCGCCTCCAAACAGAAACTTCATCCCTAAGATGATGTTAGGTGTATGGTAGGATGTCAAAGGCATTATTCATGGGGTGGTCGTGGAACCTAACCATACCATTAGTACCAGTTTCTACTGTCTGTAGTTGGACAGACTGCGAGGAGCATTGCGGTCGAAGCTGCTAGGCCTCGCCAATCGCCAAGGTACCACGAGCATCATCCACTTCCTCGGCACCTGCTGCTGTTGCACTCGTCCAAAATTAAACTTTGGTAGGGAGGTCTTACCCCCACCCACCCTATTCTACTGACTTGGTCCCTACAGACCAGCCCCTGTTTCGCGCTTTGCAGAACTCTTGCTTAGAAAATCATTTTGTGTTGTTTGCACCTTCGCAATATTTGGTAGTAGGTTTTGCTAATGGAAATAATAATGTAAAAAAGAGTAAGTGTTTGTGTAATAAATTGATTCAGATATGTAACGAGAGTTGAATTCCAAATTGGTGACTAGCTTTTATTTTTAAAACTTTTTCTTTCTTTTTCCAGACTTTTGTGTAGGATGTACGAGCAGTGCTGGTTACGTAATGAAGTGACTTCCAGAGGCGTGTGGTTGAATGCACTTTACCTCGATTTCGAATTACCTGAACGTGTGGATAACATATGCGACATTCTGAATAATTGTCCTTATTTGGAATTGCTTGAAAATTATGATGTACCTGAGGCATTACACAAAATTTATCAAGAAACTGGGAGAGATCGTCCACAGTTCAATTTGAGGACCATGTATTTTTGTTTTTTTCAAGGAAGTTTCCCAGCAGAAACTACTACAGAGAAAACTATTATGGAAGAAGTTATATCGCTATGTCCACGATTGAGTATAGTGAGATTGGAATTTAATAATGATGCACATCCTGACGTATTGACACCATTGTTGGAGATTCGTGAACTTGTTGGTCTGTCTGTTCATTTTGGTATGATCATGAAGATTTGTTCCTTCGAGAATTTTTTTGAGGATGGAGTAAAGCCCATTCTTGAACGTCATGGAAAAACATTGAAAAGTCTCTTCCTGAGCGACATGTACGATGTTAATGTTGATGTCATCGTCCAGTTTTGTCCAAATCTTGAGTGGCTACATTTAGGCAAAATTGTTTACAAAACAGCACGACACATTACTCCTCGAGTGGGTCATGGACTCCACCATTTGAAATATTTAGTACTCAGTTCAATAGCGTTTCCGTCACCTGAGTTAAGAAGTGCCTTTTTTAGAAGTGTTTTCTCGAGCAAGTTGTTAGAATTTGTGGATTTTTGTGAGATGGATATTGAAAAGGAAGATTTTATGTCTATATTACGTACTCATAGATTCGAACATTTAAAGTATCTGTGTTTCATCTCTTGTTCAAATCTTTCAGTTGAGCATGTACTATTTTTTCTGTCCTTACAAAATCCTCTACGGTACATGGAGATCCAAAAATGTACAAGCATCAAGAGCTCAGAAGCAGACAGCATCAAGGTTCGAATCAGAGAATTAAACTTACATCTGGTTAAACGGATTCTTCCTTGGGAGAGCTATTTAAGATGGTATGAAAGTGAAGTTTGGTGTGATAGTGATGAATCGAGTTACAGGACTTGGGATGAAAGTGACGAATCGTCTGAAAGTGCAGAATTTATTCTATGACGAATCTCATGTGTTTTAGCTATCATCAGTTTGTATGCGTTGTACGTAAAATGACATCCTTTTATGATTGAGAAGACAATATATTTTCTTTCATGAAAATAAATGTTGCTGTGTTATTTTTATTTAATTGGGTTTGTGATGTTCTGTTAATTTTTCGGCTTTGTGCTAAAACTACTGTCGTGACAGTAGATAAACATGATGAGAACAATATGTTAGATGTTTACAAATATACATGACCGCAGTGGCTCGTGTATGTAGGTTTTCTCGGGGTTCTCCCGTTTCCTTCCACCAGTTCCCCCATAATCTGTCATTTGGTCTGAGCCAAATTTGCCGCCTTAAGTAAAATTCAGTTAGATTGCACCTGATTCCAATTTCTTCGATAAATTTTAATGTATATGTAAGCGAGAAGTAGCAACTTAACGAGAGAGGAAGCAAACTCAAATTTCACCGAATTGTTCCTAATTTATTTGAATTGGTAACACAAATATATCGCATGCCTGTAGTATAGTGAGTAACACAAATTATAAGATTTACGTGTTTATAGTTAACAATAAAGGACACTTATTAACAGTAAGAATATCGTTCCGACAGTTCCCAGTAAATATTGTAACAACAATCAAGGACTATTTGAAATTAATAATTGGACAGCCTAACAGTTAAGCAACTCTTTATAAAGAAAACTATTGCTGCCAAGTCAGCGTAAACCTGCAGCAACCTTTGTTCTACTCTCTCTCTCTCTCGTAATTTATTTACCATACGAAACTAGATTTCAGTTTGAACAATTTTCTTGGAAATCTTAAAGATGCATAGTTTTGTACATGTAGTCTAGGAAAAATACAATTTAGGGTAAACAAAACTGCTGCATTACATATCAAATTTTACACCTTTTGGAGCCTTAGAACCGGCCACCATTTTGAAAAAATACACCAAAAATAGTTTTGCTTTTAACTTTAGTTTTCTCATAAACGGTGGCCCTTACAGAAATTTTACAGGAGTACAAAATGAAAGATGGTATTTTTTTTTCTTTCGAAGTCACCATTCTCACCGTTCATCGAACCCATATTGCCCCACATCGTTAATGCGGGCGGGAGAGCGGCCCGCTTGAGCCCACGTCGATCGATGTGGGATCGAGATCGATTATCGGTATCACTAATTTACCAATTTTCTAAAACTATAGTAAGTAGTGTGCAAAGAATAAATCGATTTTTTACAAAACTGTTTGTTCATAGTGAATAAATTAAAGAAAGGGGATTCGTCAGGGAACTATATCGATCCATGTTGTTAATCGATATCTAGATTGATCAATGTCAGTCCATATGGACAAACCGATGTTTATTCAAGCGACGCTATATCCCCCAAAAGTTCCCTACTCTTCCACGCGACGGACACAGTGAAATAAAGTGTTAAAGTTGATTGTGTTTTTCCCAAGGAGTCTTTGATCACTGTAAGTACATAGACAAACCAACAAGATTTATAGTCATATTTATTACGCTGATTATCGTACACTGCCAGAACCGGGAGACATTTTACACTTTTGTTTCGTTTGTACGGTAGAAAGTAGGGCCTAGCGTATTTTCTCGAGGCCATGTGGTTGTTAAGAGAAGTTCCCTTTAGTAGAAGGATAAGTTAAATTTATATTTGTTATCATTTGTTTTACATATTTTTTTTTCAATTGAAGCTGTTTCATTGTAATCATGGCCATTGGTTGTACTCTTAAGTTCTTGGCAAGAAAATAAAGTTGAAAGCGGAAGAGACGTGAAATGATTACAGTTGAGCAGAGCTACAAATTTCATCATGAATGCAACATCGAAAATAACATTATTTTACAAACTAGCAGTGGTCGATAGATTTTACAATCCATTAGCACAGCAAGTGATATATAACTTTAGCTACAGAAAAATAGTATTCTTTACATAGACAGTACTTTTTACAATTTCTAACGTGTTTTACTATTTCTTGTTGGGTTGTTTATGTTGGTGATCCTATATAAAAATGGGATTTATGACCGATATTTAGCAATGTCGATGTCGATCTATATCGTTGATCGATATTGGCCAAGATGTTTGACATCCAATATGGTGTCCATGTCGTCGATCGATGTCGTAAAATCCAATATGTCCATGCCTGCCGGATGGCCATGCGGGCTACGGCGGTAGGCCAACGGCTCGAAGGTGCCGGGTTCGAGTCCCGGCTGGGGCATGGGTGTGGACTTCAACTAGGTGTAAAGAGCCGAATCGTGACGGGCCGAAGTTCAAAGTTACTAGACTGACCCATATATAATCAAGTTTTTACCAATATGCCCATATCGGCCGACGTGGATGTGCTATTTGGGACCTTATAACTGAACAGCTCACACAAAGGAAATATTGGATCCTCATTGCACCGCTCCAGAGTCCATTCTACAAGCTAAGCAAAGGAATGCGCACTTTAGTGTTGTTGCAATTGCAACTTCTACGGATTAAAGTAATTTTCATACGGAACCCGTAATACGAACTTCTGAGTGGCAGGCAGGGTTCCCACTCACCTGGAAAAGTCAGGGAATCCAGCTTAGCACTGAAAAGTCCGGGAATTTCACTAAAATGTCTGAAAACCTGGAAAAGTCAGGGAATTTGATAGCTTATTGTTTGAAGTTCATTTAGCTATAGCAGGCACTTAATGATAGATCGTTTTTGAAATTACTTGTAGGTTAATGTGCCAACCATGAAGCAATTTAAGAATACAGTGAAATATTTTGATGTATCTTTATTTTCATGCAACTATGATCTTTTTTTCCCCATGGAATTATGATATATATACAAAATGGAGTATCTGGAAATTTGAATAGTGACCTGGAAAAGTCAGGGAACTTGGTCTTGGCAAATGAGTGGGAATACCTACAATAGTTGAATACTGCGTGTAGAGCTCTTCGCAATGGTTGTCACAAGTGCCGTTACCGTGTTCTCGTTGGTTCCGGCCTTTGGTCGTGCACTGCGTCTCTGTTGCGCACAGATCCCGTGACCTCATTCTTTCAATATTTCGAACCCAAGATATTGTGCTGTGATGCGCTTTGAGTTAAGCTGCAATAACCCTAGCATTGCGACCACCACTTATCAGCACGGTCTTGATCCGTTCATGAAGAGTTAGCGCCATGTAGAATCACCTGCAAACGACAGAATAACAAACCATTATATTTCGTCAAATCTCAAAATTCCATGTCCTAAACAAAAAAACGATTTCGCATTTGAATTTCTGGGAACGAATTAGTGTAGAACCACATGCCGCATGATCTTTTTTCTCATTTAAAATTCTCGACCTAAATTTAAAGCCCCCTCCCATCACCGACATCCACCCGTTTTGGACGTACCAGAGTGATTGCAAACTCTTCCCTCACTCTATATTTAAAGAATTTGTTTTTTTCCAAGAATTGAAATTTAGAACGTTAAAAGTAATAACTTTGTGACCGTTCCTTCTAGGTGAAAAATGGTAATGGTGACTCCGGAAGACGACGACCTGAACACATTCCAAAAGAAGAAAAAAATACGATCTTTCATTTTTACTCATGTAAAATTTCTGTACGGGCCACCATTTATATGGTGAATGATAAATTAATGATTATTTAAGGCTTCCAGTTTTTAGTACATTGCCTGGGCTGATGTTTTGTATATAGAGGTTACATTGGTGCCAAAATGTTGGAAAACTAACAAGTTTTAATGGGTCTCACTGTTTCCACTCTTTCAGCTGAGGTTGATGGTCGGCCAGTTCTCGGTAAGTCAGCAACAGATCCTGTCTGTATTCTTGAACCCGTTATACGACGACTTCATGCTCTTGACATCGGGCGGCACCTTTCCATACGTTGTCTGAAAGTTTCTCTGCTCCGTTATTGGTGACCGGGTCTTGTGATACTAGAGGACACACTGAGCTTTCTTGCGATTTGTGTACATTTCCGGTTTCCTGGACACTGCAACTGCTACGTTACTAAATTGCAGAAAAAAAAAGCATTGGTTGGTTTTCCAGCATTTTGGCATCAGTTTCACATCTCTACCTCGCATATAGCGGATCAAGTTTGTAATCAGGGAAAGAGTTTTCAGATACTGTATTTCTATTATCTACGTAACGCTATAAATAAAATCGAAACTCAACACCGCTGGCCATTATCAATGTTATTGCATATCAATTCTTTAGTTAATTAGTTTCAAAGCCAGTCATAGTTTCTTTGCGAAACGCTATTTATGCCTATAGCCTATATGTAAATATAAAAATCATATATCTGCAAAAGAACACCTGCAGAATACTAATGTTCCTTACGATCTTTTGTGAGGTTGGAAATTTCAATTAACTATTTTTTCCCTACAACTGTGAATGACTAGCTGACAACGAAAAATTCTTAGCACCAGAATTTCAAACCACTCCAATGAACAACCTTCAAGGTTTGCGAATAAGACCAATTTTAAGTTATTCCGCAATGAGCAAACTTAACATGAAAAATCTTAGACAACACCAACATAGAAAACTACTTTAAAGTGGACGAGAAGTGCAGTATCTTTTCTTTCACAAATATATTCACCCAATTGTTTGTTTCTCATTATTAGTATCGAACAAACAAATAGTATTTTGTGTTTTAAGAGTGTCCAATGATTTTCCTTCGAACAGTTTTATGCAATGGTTGGAAACATTTTTGTGAGACGAAATAGAATTGTGTCCATTTGGTATTTCTTGTGTTATCTTTTACACATACTGTTGTCGCTTAACCAAAATATGCTGCTGTTTTGCTCTTGTAAATGCTCATGTTCTTCGCTCTGCGAATTGAATTTGAATTTTTGTTTGTGTCCTTTACAAGATCAGGCCAGGACAGGAGTCGTGAAAGGATTTGGGAAGGTGTCGGCTTGGGTCTATGTTGAAGGTGCCATCCTGGCATTTGCCTGGTGTGACTGAGGAAAAATCTTTGCTCTGTGAGATATAGAAACAATAGCAGCACTACAGATATTTTAATTTTAATTCCAGCTCCAAGACTAAACAATTCAATTAAGGAATATACGTGTTATCCAAGAATAGTTATGATATTTAAAACTTTAACAATTATTGGTGTATATACTACAATATTACTTGACTTAATGCCATATATCTACAGAGTGCCCATAAAGTAGTGTAAAATTTCGACATAACTACATGGTGATGAGCAACTTAATCTTGGGAAATTTTATGTATTTTTTTTTATTCTTTTTCTTTCAAAATAAACTTTAATTTCCTGTGTCGTGAAAGCAAATCCTCTTATTTTTTGAAGCAGAGCTAGTGTAGATACCCATATACGCTGCGACATATATTTAAGATTGAATCATGTAATTCAATCAAATTGGCAAAATAAAATAGAAACAACAATACGCAATTGGAAATAGCGATAAAACGATAAGAAGTACTGCCGATAGTCTCTCAATCAGTTACTCAGAAAAGAACCAGAATTGCACGTCATGATTTCAGTTTGGTCTGACGACACGAAACATTATTCTGTAAATTCATTCTTCGTTCTGACGCGTAAGACATCAGTACCGCAGTGTCCAAAGCACTGTATCCAGGGGTACTGTTGGGGAAAACATTCATTTGCCAAGTTGTTGGAAATTCATATTCGTACAGACCTTCGGGTGACCGAGAGGTTAGAGCGCTCGCTTTCTGTGCGTGTGGTCACGGGTTCAAATCCCGCCGGGGTCTATTGAACGTAGAGCCCACTTTACCAAAAACTGTAGGTCCCGTCCTTAGGAGCTCACAAGCTCGTTTAGGACGTTAATAATAATTCACTCATTCATATTCGTACAGGTATTATATATATATACACACACACATACTGTATATGACAACAGAAATGTAGAAAAAAAGGACACTTACATTGAAGGATACTAAGACAGACGTACAAGAAAAAAAAAGAAATAGAAAAGCGGCAACGTTTCGCAAAAGTGTTTTCACATGATAGGAGAGAAAATGGACAAACCGGAGTGGTATTGGACTTGTACTAAGGGGACGCCATATTACCAGTTGAAGTTGGGTAATATTGTGACCAGGTTATGGAGGCGGGAAAATGACTAGATGGGTCGGAGAAAACACCAAATGGAGAAGAAAGTGAGGAGGTTGCTAGGAGTAGGTAAGGAAGAGTCAGAAGGGAGAGGAAAATAATAATAAAAATGAAGAGGAAAAGTGGAGAACAAAGAAACAGTGTAGAAAAATAGAATAAAAGTGCAACTAGAGATGGAACGAAGAAGAGAATGGAAGAAGTAGAAAAACTGCGCTGCAGAGACTTACATGCAGTTGAGGCCGGGTTTATGGTTGGCGGAAAAGATAGAAATGTACGTCTGTTCCCATCTCGTTCTAACTGTAGCAGGTGAGTCAGGCTTCAGAATTTTCAGGATGCTGACTCGAAAGCATTCATTAAAGGTGTAGCCGGGATAACAACTGTGTTCAGGTACGGGGAGGTGCAGAAGTTGTAATTTGGAGGAGTAGGGATGGATGTTGATGTGGATTGTTAGAGATGTTTGGGTTTCTCCAATGTAGAAGGCGGAACATAG
>JAGDQP010053679.1:2413-13509 GCA_022664845.1 Lepisma saccharinum
CATACCCCTATTTTATATTAGTTAATATCAAATTATAGAAATGATTGTAATTAACTACCAAACAAAACATCATAGGCTTTTCTATACAAGGATAAGCCCTGAGAGATAAATCAAGCCTGATGACTCTAACTAAGCTGCAACTTTCCACAGTTCCTTGCACAACAGTGAATAGGAGATGAGAATAAAACCTCCCCAAATGCAAGTTAGTTCCTTTTGTAAAAATAATCGTAGAAAATATTCCTATTAGCACACCATTTCTGCTAGTTGATACTTAAAATTCAAAAGTACATGAAACTACACTGAAAATATCTGTATTATATGCAATGTTTTAGGAAATTAATATATATTTATTAACTAATGTCTAAAGCAGACCTTCTATTTATACTAACGTCTTTTCTTTACAGGGAGCAAATGATAGTGACACAACGTAGCCAGGTCAGAAAAACAAATATTACGTTAAATAAATTCCAATATTCTGCTACTAAAGAGGAGTTTTTCAGAACTAACAAAATTTAAGTTATGGATTTTTAGCCAAGCAAATATTAATAGAAATCTCTTTGAAAAGGAGTATATAAGCATCTTTGATCAGTTTGAATGAAAAGAACAATGGAAGATTTAATCAAAATTTAACAAGTTATTACAAATGGTAAAGAAATCATACTTCTTCAAACCGAACATGACTGACAGTGTTTTTTCTATTGACATAAAAAGTATGCAGTAAATATACAGTACAAGGACATGAATGAGTAAACAATGATCTAGATAAGAAAAGTGCACTTGGAGAACTAATAGTTACTATATACAAAATGTACACTTCTTTTAGAAACTTGGCAGGTTAAGGAAAGTTATTTTCCATGAAAATGTGATGTATTAGCTAGTGCAAATTTTAATACTGATGTTTCTACGACCACTATACATCAGGACTGCACATGAGGGATTACACGTTTTGCAGTTAATATAAATAAAGGTACTAAAAAGGATCCACCCCATGAGTGCAAGCCATTAGACTACAGCAGTTGTAATTTGAACCATGTATCTTGTGTTGTAAAAATGACAATAACTGATTGGCAATTACTCACATGTTCCAATATATTATTAGTTTCAAACTCACAAGTATTTCGAAAAATTTCTAGCATTTTGTAAAGAACAATTGGGAACTGTTGATTAATAGATGTATTAAGATTAAAGGTTTGTAAACCAATTTAGCAAGAAGGGAAAGTTACACCCTTAAACGGACGACTTAAAATTTCCAAATACAAACATTCTGGCTTGCAACTGCAAGGTAGAGGGTTGGAGTTCTACTCAAAGATCATATTTCAGTCTATCATATAACACAAATACTCTCCTTTGCCCAACTTCGTAGCTGCTCCGAAGAAATATGGAAGGAAACAGCCCCAAGAACCTGTTTCCTAGGCCAGCAAATATCTAAAGGTTGAGGTACCCAATATAGCGCCAGCCTGCAACATGCAATTACATCCAAGGGAAAAAATCGGTGTAGTCTACAGTGTTAATTAACGTTTCATCAGAAATAACTATTAGTAGGCAATAATTAAAAGATCTCACCTCAGTCGGAGTTGTAATTGCAGTGGTGTGCAACAGCTGCATCTACTAAATTTATTGTAAATTTTCCCTCGAAGGAAGATGGTAACGTCTTAGCAGAAACGATGCCATCTTCAACCTGCTTTACTTGATTGGAAATCTATCCAATCAATCACAGGTTGAAGAAAGCAGGCGAACGCTCAGAAACAAAACGAAGAAAACGAACATAAAGGAAAGAAACGAAACGAAAAGGAAAAAATGTCCTGCTCATTCATGTTGAAATCAGAACAGTTTCCTTACAAAACTAAGTCATATCCCCAAATATCTAAATAAATTACAATTAAAAATTAACCTAAACATAAATAAATATACAATATAATAAATATCTGGTCATACAGAGAGAAAGAGAAATTACTCAAATCACATTCACATAACCACCTTTTATCAAATACCTATTGCTACAGCAGGAAAAAAGTACCATAGAAGCCACTTTAATTACCTCTATTGCCAGATCGAAGAACTACCCATTCCACCACAACCAACAACTCAATTTATTGCGATGTGTGTCGATATTGCATAAAACAATCAGTGATTTTGAATATAGTAAATAGTGAGAATGTAGTGTGTTAAGTGTAAAAATATCAATACGAAGATCCGTATAGAAGTGAACAAACATAGAATTGAAAACTTATAAACAAAGGAACATGTATAGTTTGTGGTAAAACAAAAGCTCACTTTGTTAAAAAGAATGCATAGCTATATGAAGGAAAGGGTATTAGAGAAAATATTATCGAAGAATTGCATAAACCAATAATAAAATACTTCAGTAGATTAAACTTTGTCATAAAAGATATTGATGACCTTGTTCAAATCGATAGTGGAACATCGAAAGGTGTATCGAAAATAAATAAAGGATATAAGTATCCTTTAAACCATTATTGATGTGTTTTCTAAATTTGCATTTGGTATTCCAGTTAAAGATAAGACGGTAAACATTTTATGAATTTAAAGAAATGTTGAAAACGAGAAAGCCTATAAACTTATAAACAGATGAAGATAAAAAGCTTTCTAACAAAGAATTTTTAAGAGTTGATGAAAGAAAAGAGCATTAAATAATATTCAACACATAGTGTTAAGAAAACTTCTGTATTTGAGAGATTTAACAGAAATTTAAACAGAAAAATTCTGATCAAGGTAATTACAAATTAATAGAGATATTGCCAAGGATAGTTTATGAATATAATAACAAAGTCCACTGAACAATAGGAATTAATCATGGAGAGGTTAACAAGAAGAATGAGCAAATAATATTAGAAAAGATATACAAGAAATAATATAAACGCGTTAAACCGAAGTTAAAAATGGATGATTATGTTTGTATAAGTGAAAGGATTGTTTGAGAAAGGATACCTTTTTGGTCAACCGAGGTTTTTATTATTAGTAAAGTTATACCTTCTAATCCTTCAACATAAAGATTAAAAGATTTATACAACGAAGAAGTAAAAGGAAGGTTTTACAAGCAAGAACTATTAAATATAAACATAAAGACGAATATCTTGTAGAAAAAATGTTACGTAAGGAGGGTAATAAAGAAAATGTTTATTGGTCAGGGTTTAATGATTTACATAATAGTTAAATAGATAAAATAATGTAATGTTAATCATATTACTTTTATGGAAAATAGCCATAAAAGTAACGAGTGTTAATATATTTGAGAAGATGATTTTAGTACTCGTGATCGTGGTAATCAAAATTTAAAATACTTGGTAAAATCAATATAAAATTGAAAAATGACACTTAAAATCCTTTTAACTTCTATAATAATATGGCTAATATGAATATAAATTCTAAAAATTTAAGTATGTATGTTATAAACAGTTCGTACACAAATACTGGTATGGATTGTTTGGTAATTTTAAATTGATTATAAATGAAACCACTGGATACTTGAATGCTACAAAATTGTGTCAAGATGCTGAGAAAAAAAATTGATTGGAAGCGTAATAAAGATTCAAAGAATTAATACAAAAATTTCATCCATAAAAAAGGGATGAAAATGTATTATTTAAAATAACAGGAAGTATAGGTGAAGAATGAGACAAATAGAGTTACTACGTTTCACAAAAAATATATTAGCTAATGTATTTTCGATGTCTAACATTTTATATCAAGTGTAATAACATCGTGTTAAACTACTGTATTAACATTTTGAGAAGTATAAAAACGATAAAGAACTTTTACAACAGCGATTATGTGAATTACTAGAGAAGATTAAATAAGATAATAAAGAAGCTCAGGAACAATTAAAAAGAGTAAAAGAAGACATTCCACCAAAACTAAAACAAGCAAAAGTTACAAATATTTGGTATATTGGATAAGAAGGATCCAAATCCTGATACAATGCTTTCGTTGTAAAAATCAACTTCACAAGCCAGTTTAATAAACAAAAGGAAAAGTACCCAAAACTGGAACATGTGCTGCAATACAGTTTAATCCAAACCCAATAACTTTATTCAACAAAACAAAAGAAAACAGAAACAAGACAGTTAATATTCAATATAACGATATTAAATTGAAAGGTGGGTATACGATTGATGATTTAAAAGAAGATATGAACCGTTCAGTTGCATATTGGGCCATCTCCATTCTTGTTGAAGAGAAGATTGATCGATTTATATAGATCGGAAAGTCATAATTTTTCATCTGAGAAATGGGTTTAGACACCTCGTTCAACCTACTGAAGGTTCATTCTCACCATCTGTCTCGGCAACTCATGAATGTGATGGATTAAACCACAAATATGAGCTGAGAAAATTCGTTTCTGTAAAATTTGCTGAAATGGACTTATCCCGTTTGGCAACTGAACGGCTCATATATCAAGCTTAATTACTAATAATATCGTTGAGGCAGAAGAAGAGTAAACATATGCAGGTCAATCAACATTTATTAATATTTGTTTAAATGTTTATGAATATTTGCCATAATAGCGTTTAGTAAAAATCAAACATTTAACTGTGATTTTCGTTTATGTATATGTTGCATACAAGTGAATAATTAAAGATTTTCCATATAATAAATAAAATGGATTTTAATTATGTTAGTAGTAAGAAGCAACATGGTTTCAAATGTATGAACAAATGAAATGAATGTTCAAATGGAAAACAAGAAGATGAATATTTATACTGTAGATGAATTAAAAACAGAAAAAGTAATCAAATCAAAATGTTCAAGTAGAAAACAAGAAGATGAGTAATATTTATAGTAATAATGAATTAAATTGTATAACAGTTGTACTGTTAAAACAGCTCTGTAAACAGAACAACATCCAATGCTACTCTCGACTTACAAAGGCAGAGCTGACTGATAAACTTATAAAACACAATAATCTTAAGGAGTTACCATTCTACAACGTTAAGAACTATAGTGAAATGACCTTAACACAACTTAGACAAGATGCTAATAAGTATAACATACGTAACTATTCAACACTAACCAAGGACCAACTAATTAGAAAATTGAACAGAAGGAAAAAAATGTGACATTTTTCCAAACATTTAAACCACAACAAGAAGAACCTAAAGACTAAACATGTGAACAAGATGTTTCCATTTAAAGAATGTTTGAGAAATCGAGAGTAAAACCTCAAGAAACAGCATCTGAATCAACATTAGGAACATGAAGATTTGAAACAGGTTATAAGCAACAGGACACACTATAACATTTTATTACCCCAACATCGAAAGCAATATTTAATAGAATATCACTTAGCTTAGAGAAACATAGCTCATTAAAAGTTAATGTAAGGATGAAGAAGAAGCTCAAAACTTTTATTTTAATACAGGCTATGAAGAAATAGATCAAACAACAAAATTAAAAGAAGTAGTAACTTATGTCAAACAAATGCTAAGAAAAAGAGTGGATGAGTTTCAAGGTAAAGGCTCTGGCTGGGTTCTTATGAATATAAAGTTACTAGAACTAGCATTGAATAAATATGTGTCTATAGGAGGATCATCATATATATAATTACCTCAACAAATGTAAAACAAAAAGCCACTATCAATGTAAAAATGAGACTGCGCACTGTTTCTTATACTCTATACCGTCAGCACTAAAGACTCCTGTAAAAGATGCTCAAAGGCCTTCTAAATACGAACATATATTACCTAAACATGAATTAAAGTTGAAGACCTTACCTATTCTGTAACATTAGAAGACATTCCAAAAGTTGATAATAAACTTGATATATTATTACTTGAACGTGTATTAATATGAAAAGACTTCCATTTTTTATCTCATATCACACACAAAAAAAACAAAAGAACATGTTAATTTATTATTTATAAAGGAAGAAAATAAAACATACTACTTTTGGATTAAAGACTTGAGTAGACTACCTAATTCTCAACTAATTATTATATTTAGAAACAGAAAGTCTATATGTGATAGATGCTTAGTATATTTCTGGTCCTAACAAAGGTTAGATGAGTATGAAAAAAACTGTTCAACTCATAAAGCTGTTAAGATAGAAATTCCAGAACAAGATAGTTATATTAAATTGGAAAAGTATCAAAATATGATGCAGGTGCTATTTGTAGTGAATGCTAAGTTTGAATGTCTATTACTTGGAGTAAGTGCTTTAAAGAATATGAGTCATATACTGAGAAATGCCAAAAACATGAACCATCAGGATTTACATATTATATTATAGACTATAGCGGAGAAAAACCAAACCTATAACGTATTGAGGTAAAAACGCTGTAAAAGTGTTTGTGAGTAAATTAGACAAAGATACATCTCTCACATATACAAAAATGATGTTGGTATGAGGCCATTAACAAACAAACAAAAGCAAGAATACCAATTGGCAAAAGACTTTTATAACTGTAAGCAACCTTTCACTAATAATAACTATAAAGTACATCACCATGATCATATAATAGGAGAATACATACCACCTCTTTGTACAAGCTAATAAGAGTGGAACAAGCTAATAAGAGTGGAACAAGCTAATAAGAGTTCCAAAACATCTTCCGGTAATTATACATAACAGGATATGACTCGTACTAGAGCTTGGTTATAACATAGAAACAATTTATTTTAACCCTAATAGTGAAGAAAGATATATAGCGTTTAGTAAAAAAGTGGGAGCTATTAAACTGAGATTTATCGAATTATTTAGGTTTATGGCTTCTAGTTTAGATAAGGTCGTTTCTAATCCTACAAAAGAACAAATGATACATAAAAGATACATGTTTCCAATAAAAGAAGAATTCAACTTAGTAACTCGAAAGGGTGTATATCCATATGGTTACATGAATAATTAGAATAAATTCAGACAAAGAAAGTTAGTTTCTAAAGAAAAGTTCTTTAATAAACTTCATAACACACATATAAGCGAGAAAGACTATGAACATGCTAAACACGTTTGGAAAACACTTCAAATTAAAAACTTATGACACTATCACGACTTGTACCTTAAGACTGATGTATTACTATTAGGAGATGTGTTCGAGAACTTTAGAGAGACATATTTGAAGGCTTGTGAATTAGATCCAGCTTCGTATTATACGAGTTCTGGACTGCCTTGGGATGCCATGTTAAAAATTACAAGCATATACTAGAACTACTGACTGATTATGATACGATATTGATGACTGAGAAAGGTATAAGAGGTAGACGGAGTGAAGTACAAAGAGATATGTTCATGCAAACAATAAATATATTAAAGATTATAATCGTAAAGAAGAAGAATCATACATAACATACTTGGACGCGAACAATTTATATGAATGGGCAATGTCTTAATATCTACCTTATAAAAGTTTTAGATGGTTAAGCGAAAAAGAGATTAATTTAATTGAGTTTCCAAAAATCTCAGATGATTCAACAACTGGTTACATACTAGAAATTGATATTGAATATCCAGAAGAACTGCTTAATAAGCATAAAGACTTTGTATTAGCTCCTCAAAACTTGCGTTCGCCAGGTTCAAAACACCCTAAACGATTAACAATTCTATACGATGAAGAGAAATACGATGTTGTACACTATAGAAATTTAAAGTTGTATGCGTCACTTGGAATGAAAATAAAGAAAATACATCAAGTAACAGAATTCGAATAATCAGACTTATTAAAACAACATACCAATGTAAATACAGATATGAGAAATAACGCAACCAATGACTTTGAGAAGCGCTTTTATAAGCTAGTGAATAATGTGTTTGGTAAAACAATGGAGAACATTAGAAAGAGAGTTAATATAAAACTAATTAGTGATCCAAAAATACGAGAATTATATAGCAAAACCAAACTATAAGTGCAACGCAAGATTCGCAGAAAAGTTAGTAGCAGTTCATATGAACAAAACAAAATAATAATCAACAAGCCTATTTATGTGGTAGGTCAATTTTAGCTCTATTGAAAATCTAATGTATGAATACCATTATAATGTCGATGTTGTTAAGGTTAAACATCGTGGGCCTCATTTCCAGTTTTTGGCAGATACGGTACTAAGTGGATTACACAAATAGCCTATAAAAATAGTATATTTGCCTTAATGATGCACAAAAGCTTACAATATTTTACTCACATGTAGTCCGACTCTGATAAGTTGAATAGGATAAAAAAATATTTTTTGAGGATTTATCACATCTTAACCCTCGATGTGATGAAGACAAACTATGAAAACTAAATAGAAATGTGTTATAAAGACACTAATTCGCTTATCTATCATATTAAAACGGAAGACTTTTCGAAGACACAAAAAGTATAGTAAACTTCTTTGACACAAGCGCTTATCCACAAAACAATAGATATAAGCTGCCACAAATAAACAGCAATTACTTGGTGAGATGAAAAATGAAGTTAAAGGAACAATTATAGAAGTGTTTGTTGGATTAAAGTCAAAAATGTACTCTAGTAAAGCAAATGTACTCTTCGACAAAGTCCGAAGTTTTATCTTATATCTCACGACAAAGAAGGATGGTATAAGAAAGCAAAAGCAATTAAGACCAACGTTGTTAAGATTGAGATGTCGTTTGACTATAAAGTCTGTTAAATTAACAACAGTATTATAGAAAGATGAATCTAATAAGAGTTATAAACATCAACTGTATACAAGAGAAATTAACAAAGTAGCTCTAAACTGGGTAGTTGATAAAAGAGTTGTAGCTGAGAATGGATTAGACACCCAGCCAAGGTAGAAGAGAACTATATGTAGTTGTAGTTAAGATTAGGTAGAAGAGAAGTAGATATAGTAGTAGTTCGGATAAGATAGAAGAGAAGTGGATGTAGTTGTAGTTAGAATATGTATTTTATGGTTGTTTAGCTATCACGATCTATGCGATTAATATTATGTTACTGACTTATTAGACAGTTTATGCTATGCTATATATATATAATTGGTTTGTGTAGAAAAATCTTAAAGAAGGAACTGCGCCAGAAACAAAAGTTGTACTATGCTATACGAATCGCCATTTGTTGAAAGTGCGTAAGTCACTCTTTTTAAATTCCTTTTATTGCTGAAATGAATTTTTTAGGATAGATTCACGCATCTATGATAAAAAACGCATATACCTACCCCGCATGTAGGATTTAAACAGCCTTAAATTGCGTTCTATGTTAATAGGTCGTACATACAGGACATCAGTCCTTTTAACATACAACACAAAGAAGTGCAAATCAAAGTTGCCCACACTGCAATAATTTTCGTAACGATATGGAACCTTCAGGTGCAGGTAACACTAGAAACTAGTTGAAAAGAGTCACTACGTTTGTAATGATACTATTACTGCTAGTAGTGAATAAAATAATAATAATAATAAGTATTATTATTATTATTATTATTATTATTATTATTATTATTATTAGTCTTATTATTATTATTAATAATAATAATAATATTATTATTATTATGATTATTAACATTCTTCTGAGCTTATTCTTTTGTCTCCTCTAAACTTTGAAATACAAAAGCATAGACATTAACGTGAAACAAACACCAGACAGAAACATGTGCAATGCTATTCTTGAGCTACAAAGAAGGAAAGCAGAGAGTTGTGTTTGTGGATCACTATGCTTACTGTGATTGGCAAGGAATGGGTCTATCAGTGACAAATAAATTCAAATCCAAAATCTATCAAATTAATGCATTGTACTTACCACATGTGTGATGTCTATGTCACCTTCTTTGTCTTTTAGCAATAGGCTGTTGTCTAATGGTATCATCATTTTACAATATGTGTTCAATGTGGCCTCCATGAGAGCGAATGCAAGCTTGGGCGCGGCGAGTTAATGAACGCTGAATGTTGTCGAATATTTCAGGCGTATCTTGAATTACTTGGAATCCGTCGTGGATACGTTGTTGCAGATCTCGTACATCACGAACCTCCGTTGAATACACAATGCTTTTCAAATGTCCCCACAAATAAAAATCCATATGAGTTAAGTCTGGTGAACGAGCAGGCCAAGCAACTGGACCACCCCTTACTATCCATCTTCCCGGAAAGACATCATTTAAATGTATTTGAACTTGCCCATAGAAATGGGGTGGAGCTCCATTGTGCATAAATCACATTTTACGTCTAACATTCAGAGGGATATCCTCTAGTAGAATCGCAAGTTCACGTTGCAGGAGTTATAGATAAAGTTCGCCCGTTAAGCGATGTGGAAAAAAGTATGGTCCTAAGAGGTGGTTCAAGATCATACCGGCCCAGACATTGACAGAAAATTGTCTTTGGTTATTAGTGACGACAATTGCATGTGGGTTCTCTTCTGCCCAAACGTGCTGATTATGAACATTGATTATACCATCCCTTGTGAAACTTGACTCATCTGTAAACAGAATTAATAATGCAAAGCCGGGATTTTCTGTAACTTGCCTCACAAACCATTCACAAAAGTTTAGTCGCGGAAGATAATCAGTTCTCTCGAGAGCATGAACACGTTGTAAATGCCAAGGATATAGCAATTGTTCGTGAAATAGACGCTAAATGACTTTTGGTGCAACACCTTCTCTGGTAGCAACTCTTCGCATACTGATTTCCGGATGCTCTTCTACTAAATTAAGTACTTGTTCCTCTTGTTCAGGTTGAAGTTCAGTTCTTGGTCTTCCACGGTCACACATTGCACTAAAACTACCAGTTTCCCTAAGATTCCTGTCAATGGCAATAAATGTCCTTACATTTGGAACCTGGCGATTTGGAAAATATTCGTGATACATACGTTGCGCAGCCAAGGCGTTACCATCGGCACGACCATACATTAAATGCATATCGGCCGTTTCACTAAATGAATAAACCATTTTAAATTGACTAAAACTGCCAATTTGACGCACAAAGCCTTCTTGATCTAAACTACAACAGAGGCACAGGAAACGTAAGTACTTTCGAACCCACGTTCGAGACGGAAGTGGTGCTGGAATGTGTGTCTTCTAGTGTTGTTCCTCCAGTGGATTCAGTAAAGAACAGCAACAGGTAAACGTAGTCTGCTTCCTGTGACTAGTGAGGCCTTCATTCTTTGCCAACAGCACATTACAAGCATAGTGATCCACAAACA
>JAGDQP010053680.1:0-13508 GCA_022664845.1 Lepisma saccharinum
TGGTCTTATTGGCAGAAACTGTATGAAAACAATGTCCTCTATTTTATAAGAAAACAAGAAATATCATATCCCGTATATTTTTTTATCATAGCAAAATACGAGGATCTTTCAATAAGTAACGAGATTGCTTTACTCACACAAACCACATTAAAACATACAAAGTTCGTACCACAAAGTAATCTATTTGTATCCGAATGCACTTGTCTCATCTGTGCATCCACTTCTTGGAATACTGGTTCCAAGCTGGAATGCTGGAATACTTTTAGAGCTTGTTCAAGATATTAATGTCGACATTTTCAAGTTCAGCACCAGAAGTATTGTAAATCGGCGTCCACGAACTCCCTTTCTTATTTCAGAGCATAGGTGAAAGTCACAAGGAGCAAAATTAGATGAAGAGAACAAGTGAACCAGGATCTAAGTCCGGCCTATCGAGAATAACTCGATTCTTGTATCACAATGTTTCTTACAATATCATCAATAGAACGCAAGGAAAGCTGATTATACCTGTAACATATAGTATGTATATTATTTAGTCCTATCACAACATGGAAAGCTGATTATATATGCAACATATAGTATGTACAGTATATTATTCAGTCCCATCTCAACATGGACTCGATAGTGCTGGTCATTACTTCTGTTGAGACCAGGTATGGGCGTCCGGCTCGTTGCACTTTCTCCACGACATTAACAACTTTTAATATAATAAGAATGATTAGTAATTTGCATCTGAAAAAGCTGGCAGATTTGTCGACGAAACGGATATCAATGGATTTAGAAATATTTCGAGACGTGAGTAAACACCCGAAGAGAAAGATACTTGATACTTTGTTATGGAAACGAAAACTATACCAAATTGTTAATAAAATTGTAACAGAGGCAAGGAATATAATAGGTTTCGTTGTAGATGTAGGTAAGTTGAAGTACGCCGTTAAGTGTACTTAAGAGGAGATAAAATTGAATTGCACAGGTTGGTATAGATAGTTCTATGTGTTAAGCCGATTAAGCCTAAATAAGAATCAAAATAAATTTGACTGAAAAATAGTACAAGTGTCTATTATGTGAATGTGAATACTAGATAATAATAAGTAGACCCACTCTGTTGCAACAATGTGAGTAATAATCTAGATAATATTCTTTGTTTGGATAATCTTCTAAACTAAAAGATTGTGATGTTTTATTGGTAACGTTCCATGTAGATATTCCCTGTATTTTTATGAAAGTGCTGGAAACTTTTCACAGCCTGCAATGTTCCTTTCTTTAGTATTAATATATTTCATATTACGTAGACGAAAACATGTATTTAACGTAAATTCGAGATCATCTAACTGAGGACTATGTTTCCACTCTACACATTCCTTCCAATTTACCCAATCCGGAACTGTTTAACTATTGTCCTTTCCTTTTGCTATGCTTTCCAAACTTCCTGACTTTCTGAAACAAGAGGTATCATTTTTTTCTTTCCTCCCTTTCTCCCTTTCTCTCTCTCTCTCTCTCTCTCTTCCTCCGTTACTGCATATTTTTGTGACTTTCCTCCAACCAGAGGATGTCACCATCTGTTTCCTCTCTTCCGGAAACTAGATGTCAATGTGAGTATCGTAAAGCAGGAAGTAAGAGAAGGATAGAGAAGGAGTCAAAACATACACACACACACATAGAAGAAGAGACAGAGAGAGAGATACACAAAATGTTATCTGCATCAGATGTTGACAACAACTTCTACAGACTTTATGTCAGATACTTCCAGCTCAACGTACCTACGTTGTTGATATAACTGTACGTTTTTCTTCCTCTCCCGAAGATGAGATCTGTCAGTATGGCCACCTGAATAGTTTAATCACTAAGTATAGTATTTATTTGTATTGCAAATGAAATGAGGGAACACTTGTAGTCGTATTTGCCGAGAAATAGCTGAAACTCAATGAGCAGTTTTGACTATACCAGGTTTTGAAACGCGCTAATTAGTTTCTTTGTATTTACATTGAAAAAGAAAATAGTAAATTCTGCTTTTATATATAACGTAAATAGTATACATTTAAAGGGAAATTACTCACAGAAATTGAGACACCTAATTACAAAAGCATAATGCGGGCTTACCTCGCGCTACTAACCTCTTGACACATAAACTGACTAAAGAGCTTACATTTTAAATTTTGCAGAAAGATGATGTCTTCATGCCCCATTCCCCATATTGACTTTCTCACTTTCACACACTCGGAAACAGTTTCAGCTAAAGTCCTGAGTAAAGCCAAGCAACCTGCTGAGTGGAAATTTCCAGTCACTTGATTGATGTAATTAGACTTCAGTTTTAACGGAAATGAGAGTAAAAAAAGCCTCAAACGAAACTCCATTATGCACATAGAAGTAAAGCGTCCTACGACTGCACGAAACTGTCAGCTATTAAGTAAACATGATGACAAAACTTCATAGATTGCCAGAAAGGCCTTGTTTAAACTCCGAAGACATAAACTAACAAGGAACACTCGCCAGGTGACAGAGACCGATTTTGATGAATTAGTATTAGTTATGCGAATACTAACTTTGCCGTTTTGTTGTTGTTGTTGTTGTTTTTAACATTCCAGCACAGATTGATTTATCATAGGACCCATTTGTAACCGTGAGTTACAGCACGACCATACAGAAGTTATATATTTAGTTACGGTGGGCTGAAGTTAGTGCCAGAGTGCAATGTAGATGGCTCACACGTATCCAGGAAATATGACTGTAATAGTGATTGCAATATGAAGTGAAAATGCAACGTTATTATTTTATTTAATTACTAAGAATATTTAAAGACTGAGGGAAGTAAGCAACAACAGTTCTTAATTATTTGTACTTATCTTTAAGGTGTATGTACTCTTACTTGTAAAAAGTTAGTGAACATAATGTAATAGCCTGGACGGAAAGGTACCCCATCCAGAACATTATCTGTTGCGGGTAATATACATTTTTAAACAGCTTTTGATTTACAGTCTACGGTGATCACACACTTCCCGGCCCCATTTATGTAATAGTTCTGTGTATGAGAGTCCACATAACTTCTGATGGCAGTGGTTCACTGCTAGGTAACGAGTTATTCACATACGCAAATCATGCTGGCCACCACTGAGAGCATACCCATGATCATTTTTAGCCTATACAGGTTTAAACTAAAGTAGGAACCCCTGACAAAAGGGACTGTCAGTAATGAATTAAAAACTGAATGGACACAGCAATAATCATATGGTAGATCTCCAACCGACTGAGCAATTACCACTGTATAAGGATACCCCGCAAGGGTATTCTACTACCACAGGAATTGCTTATAGTTTCTGAAATGAAAATAAGTTAAAAAATATACCTTATTCCACATAAAGGTACATTTATTTTTTCTAAATTCAGATACATGTTCCCAAAGGGTCATTGCAACATGTCGTATAAAGTTCTGTATATGTATGTTTTTTAACTAATCTTCCTGGCTTCTAATAGAGTATTTATCCCTACTTTGCATTTATTATCGCTTGGTTCATTGTTTTACATTAAATCATGCTAATGTGAACATATTCCTGCTCCCATTAGTCTTTGTAATCAACAATCTAATGTTAAATACATGCGCGCCCCTATATTTCAACTGAACAATATAAACATGAACTCTGTCGTAATGGGTAGTCGGTCACACATGAAGAACACATTTTTGCTGAAAAATGGGCGGTATAATGTATCCACCATTTTTTAGAATCATTTATGGGCACAGGGATTCATATTTTACTATCGTTTTTTTATTACGTTAATCTGTTTCCTCTCAAGAACTGAGAGGCAAAGAAACGCCCCTCTAAACCCAACCCTGGGTACTCCACTGCCTCTCAACAGTTGTGGGTACTGAATACATGGCATTTTGTACCCACTATTCAAAGATACAATTTTTGCAGTGTAGTAAACCCTTTTAATATTTCAGCAGCTACTATCGTAAAGAAAGAAGTCAGCAATCGAGATAGTAAACGAGGAAGTGTAACTGTTATAAAGGATAACCCATGCAGAGAAACAATTATTGCTTCCTTGGAAAAGCCGGAATCTTGTAAATGTAAAAAGACATGACCTTTTAATAAAATTGAGCTAGAGCTGAAAACTAAAAAAATGAATATACCAGAACGGGAAAGAAAACAAAGAGCTTTAGAATTTACAAGACAAGAATCAGATTCAGAAGAATACAGGATGATGTTTTCTTATCTAGATCCTTGTGATGATGAAAATAGTTACTTAGATACGCCAGCTGGACAAGAAAAGCCAGAAAATGATGATGAAAATTTCTGAAGTATATTCTCTGAAGACACACAGGGAGAGCTATGGGTTATTTGTATCATGTGTTCGATGTGGGCACATAACGAATGCGCTGGTGCAGAAAAGGACTAGAACTGCTGTAAATAGACATGAATCATCTCTTAAACATTATTTTGTACCATTGTATTTTTAACTATTTAAATCAACCTTAAAGGTTAGATCGCATTTAGAACAGTGTTTAAGAACTCAAGATTATGACATCTCTTTAAAATGTGTGTTTAATATCATAGTCATGGGTTTCTAAGCTAAATTTGCAACTACGTTATAAAGTAAACATATCTCAGATATATTTGGAATTGTTTAGTACATTCCTTGAACGTTTAGGAGATATTCGAAAAATAAAAGTGTAGCCCGTATTTGGACCTTCTTTTCTTTGTCTTTTCAATTTTTTATTTTTTATTTTTTTTACAATCGAGGGCATATATAATGGAACTATTTTAGTACTTGTTATCTCCATTGCATTCTTTGTTATAATGAGAAAATAAAATTCTGTAAAGTAGTGTAAGAGAGTTGCTAATTTTGTAAAATGTTATAAATTACTAACAGAAGTAACAAAATTGTACATAAAATTTCTGCTATAAACCTAGAGAGATAAACAAAAGAAAAGACAAGGACGGGATAATTAGCAAGAAAGGAAGTGAAGTATATTGAAACAAGTTATATATATGTTTTTTTAATTTGTGCAAATAATTTAAAAGTCAAATAAGAAATTTATTGTGTAAAAACATAAAAACGGTTATCTGTGTTATTAAATGTGAAGTAATTTGCGTTGTGAAATTACTAATTTCATTTGAAAAATTACAAATGTTGTTTATGTAACTGTTATTTTTTATTAATTTACACATGTCTTCACATGTTAATTTTCTACATGTAATGAATAGCCGGAAACTATAAATGAAAAGTGTTGATAGCTTAAATTAATTTGACATTTCTGTGAGTATATTTGAGAGAAATCTACTTTCACATCACATGTAACGCTATAACTATTTCCATGTATATTTAAAGAATAATAAAATCAAAAACACTGCGTGTTACAATGAGTAAAATCTTTGATAAATGTCCATGAGTAAAACCTTATATATAAATATATTTACTCAGTTTTTTTTTCTTGCTTGCTTGGAACTATTCCTAGTAAATCTGCCGTCTAGTAAAATGGCATCTACTAGCATCTGTCGCTATCATATAAATCTGAACATTAATGGTGTGAATAGACGCTGTCATGACGTGTCGTTAATCAGTATTTAAGTGTGTGTTCGTGATAATCATCACAGAAGAACTTGAGCATAGAGAGCAGTGCAGGATTACTAACGTCCCAATGATGTGACAGAATGAAGTTAAGTAGTGTGTTTGGAAACTGACACACAATCCACTTCCAATGCAGTAAACTTGTATTCGTATATTTTATTGAAGAGCATAATCAAATATATAACTTTATTCATTAACTTTCTCCCCTCTTGTTGTAAACTGCTGAGTCACAATATACCTAGCACACAAACTTACTCACTGATTTTCTTTGGCGATATTGGAGATTTCTCCTTGTAATTCCCTGGTGTAGTTGTGCAACTTTTCTTTTTAAAAAGGTAAGCAGCTTCTGGATGTGCAATGCAAGTCGCACCTTTCCACTACCGAAGGTCTTGATAACATCAATTCTCTTGATTTTATACAGCGTTCGACGTATTCCTAGGAAGACGTTATAGTACGTCTAATTTTGCAATAAATTTAGCCATAATATGTATCATACAAAAGTTGATAGTTTTCGAGATATATGCATTTTAGAGAAAAATGCCTCAGACGGAGAAACTACTGTCGGTAAAGAGATCTGTTTGGAATATTTGGTATATACTCGTCGGTGTAAATAAAAGGTAATGTTACTGAAGCAAAATTAGAACAAACTATCAACGTGGAACAAAATAATATAGCAAAAAGTAAGATGGGGAGCGAGAAAAACAACAAATAAGTCGAAGCGTCACGTGAAAATTTTAATAAACTGTGAGAATACAGAATACGTAAACAAAGCCTTAAAACTACGCTGTTTCATAGACTTTCACAAAGTCAACGAAAGACTGTTAGTTTTCGAACAAAACAAGAACAAAATACTGAATGAATGTATGTAGGTATTTTGACCATTACGTATGTATTTATTTATATAGTTACATTTCACACATGACGCAATACAATAAACTGTGTATCTCATTTCCAATGTAAATGATTTAATTAGAATCGGTTGACAAGACTTAATACACTAAACGTTATTACAAAAAATATAAAGTACAATTTAATATTTTGAATATTGTACCAACAGCTTCTTCCAACAAATACTTCTCAACGCTATCAATGAATATAAATTATGGGTAGATACTCGAAGTAAAAACCCACATATAATAAGTTTTAGTGATTCTAGTGCTTGTGCGTTAGTTGCTCTTTGGAGTTTATTTCGACCGAATGCACGATGTTATTCACATTGCCCCAAACGTAACTTCAAGGGTGTAAGACTGGAACTCGTAGCCTGCCAGGGAATCGGATGTCGATATGTCGCAGCAAATACACTAACATAGGGCAGTTACCTGTTTGGAAAGCAACGTGCATATACACGACGGCAACAGTAGCATTCCCATCACAACAGTCATGTAGATGGTTCAGAAGCCAATCAGTGTAAGTAAAAAAAAAAAAATGAAACTGAAAAAAAAACCACTTCAGTGGGCATTGATAGTGCTGCCATCTGGCAGATAATAATGAAATCATTGACTTACTTGTTTGTGCCTACGAAAGAACTTGTAATTCTCTATCGTTCACAATATATAAGTCAGTTTTATTTTTTTGACTTACACTGATTTGGCTTCTGAACCATCCATATATAGCTATAGAATATTGGCTATTCCACGTTCGATTAAGTACCGATATTAGACACTGCTTTTACCTACTCAGCGTTGAAAACGGAAGAAGGAAATCTTGCATCAACCTGCATCTTGTTATTACTTACTGAACACAGCCACACCGCACACTCCCTTGCTGCCATAAACGGCATTGGACACACTTGTTGTGGTCGAACTCGGAACTTGTGGTAGATAATAAATCAACAGAGTTCTTTTGTTCATTAATTATAATATCTATTAATTTGATGTACTAAATTTAGTTTCGTCAATTCGAGTTCACATTGATGAAACGTACGATGATGTCGCACTGAATGGCAATCCTTTACATTACTCTTTATTTCAGTCTCTGTTGATCACATTTCTAGCTCTCTTTAGTTTTATAACCATACAACCAGATAACTCCACTTGAACTAGATACGGGCTTGTCTTTCTACATGACTATGCTCAACGGTATTCTTACTAATTTCTTTCTTTACATACTGGTTTTGTTTCCATCAGGCCACACTGGGGTCTACGTGGTATAACTCAATATTGTTATTCTTTTAGTCGGAAACTAGCAAGTCTTTCGTAGAATTTCCATAACTCAGGTGAAAATCTATGAAACAGTGTAGTTTTTAGATCTATTTGTACGTTTTCTGTGTTCTCATAATGCATTACAAACTTCGCGTCAAACTGTCACTCTTTCTTAACTCTTTGCGGTCCATCTCACTTTTTTACTCTTATTTTTCTCCATATTGACACTTTTCTTAAAGTTATACTTCAATCACTTTTCCTGTCATTTATACTGACGAGTATATACCAAATATTCCAAACAGATTCCTTTAGCAAATTGTAGTTCACAGTCGTTTTGGACTCCCTCGGGGTACATTTTTCTCTAAAAACACTAAAATGCATATGCCTTGAAATCTTTCAACTTTTGCATGATACATATACGTATGTATTGCAAATAAGTTCGTGCTAGAACGTCTTCAAAGGAATATGTCGAATTATCAGTAGTCCTGTATAATCCAAAATTATCATAAAGGACAAGCAGACAAAAAGAAAAGAGAATTTAAAAAAATAAGCAACACAGATAAGCACAAGACGAAAAAAAAATGATTACCATATAATCAGTAGAATGACCATACCAAGATGGCGACCGTAGATCAAAATCTTAAATAAAGCAAAATATAAGCTTAAATGAAGCTTGATATTGTATTCAGCTTAACTTTTTCATACTGACGTAGTTCTACAGATCTATTTCAAGCTTAACATTGCCTTGATTTTCTTTTATTTAAATGGATTTGATACAACAAGTGTATTTTAAACTTGATAAGGGATCCGTTTTGGTTTTCCTGAACTTAGGGCTGGCTAAGCTTTAAAAAAAACTTTCTGTAAAATTGACATTGAAAATGAATGAAAACTACATAGCATTATCCAAGCTTAATTCAAGTTTATGACAATCCATATTGACATTTATACGCTTGACATGTCAAGTTTAAAATAAGCTTACTTAACTATAGGGGTGAACTAAGTTCTAGATATACTCAGAAAATGAAATTAGAAAGTCCAGTGCGATTTAAACAAATATAACAATCAGAATGAATTAAGAAAATAAAGTTTGGTTTAGAATTAATATTTCCGGTTTTATTGTTACCATCTGCATCCAGTTAAATAACTTAAAAATCGTATATCAGGAAATGCTAAGTTGTAAGCTTTCTTGTGGGTGGAAAATCCACTTGCAATTTAATGTAGCAGATAGGTGGCAGCACTGAAATGAGACAAGGTAAATGAAAAGGTGAAGAGAGCAGAGGGGGGCATAGAACACTGATGTGTCTTTTATCTCTCACCCAGACCTCTTTTCCGGAGTCGCGTTTACTTCATCTAACTCCGGGTTTGTGTGCTACTTTTCTCCGGGAGTTCCGGTTACGTCTGACAAAGACAAGACCGAGTCCAGGATGAGATGTGTCTGACACCTGCTGTCACCGGGAAGTCGGATCCAGAGACCACCAACGAGAGCTTTTGTTTTAGAAAGTTGATAGTTTTAGCACCCAGACACTGTTTTATGTCTCGAAGAGAAAACAAATAATCAGGGAGGAAAAGGAATAAAACAACCCCTTGTCGCAGGACTTAACAAGTCTCTTCTCAACTGGAAATGACGACCTATCTTGCTATCACTCTTATTTTGTTTTCTTCATTGATTCTGTAATAGCGAAGGAGAATTTTCTGAGCAGCGGGAGACATACTTCAATGAAGCACACAGTTCTAGAACAGAAAATCAAGGTTCAAAATGTTCTAACGTGATTCATGTACATACGATTACTTACATTCACAAAAAAGGAAATTATACTGCATATATGAGCTGAAGAGTGCTACAATATCCCGTTCTTCGACGAGAAATCTTCCAAAAAGGGATCGACAGGCCCTTAGTCTTGGTCCCATTCTGATATTCGTTCGGTAACAAAAGAAAAAATCCTGGAAAAGCATAATCAGGATGGTCAGCATCAGAAGACGAATATGTACCTTCGGAGTGATATGTGTGGTCTCTGTGTAATAACACAACAAACTTCGGGAGCTAATTATTCACATTAAAAAAATCCATTTCGGTAGGCCTACAGGCTGAGGTAAATCTCGAAGTTTCTTTTTTTTATTTTCAAAATTTCAAATTTCGCCTTATATGAGAGCTATCGAGAAACTATTTATTGATTTGTAGATTATTCATCAAGAGCTGTTCAACGACACCCCACAAGACGTATATATATACTCGCTTTGTTTCGCTGGGGCAGAGCTCCCACAACTTCAGTGCTTTTGAGAGGATGCGCCTCCTATATCTTAACCAAAATCTCCCAGCAGCACTACACCACCATGGTGTCCATCAGCACCCTCCCACGGGGGCTGCGCCCCCAAAGGGAAGGTTTTCCCCATTTATTATAACCTACTCTTGGTCATAGCATTCAAAGAAAATTTCGTTTCTCTACCTTCAATGATTTGGAAATTGGGTTTTTGGGGCTGCCATTTTGGATCCAAGTTGACGACTTCTTAAAAGTTTTCTTATATTGTCGTGACCTACTTGTGATTACCTTCAAGTAAAATTTCATTTATCCAGCTCAAACGGTGTGCAAAATGGGATTTTGGGCCAGCCATTTGGGACCCAAGATGGCGACTATTCCCAAATGTTGTAATATTTCCCTAAACTATTCGCCATAATGCACCTTTATGCCAAATTTCTTTTCTCTAGTTCAAACAGTGTGGAAAATGTTTTTTTAGGTCCGCCATTTTGGATCCAAGGTGGCGTCTTTGGATACATCATGTAATATTTTAGTAACATACAAGTTATAATGTACCTTGTTACCAAATTTGATAGGTCTAGCTTCAGCCGTTTAGGCTGTGTATTCTATACAACAATGGGTTCGGCGGCCATTGTGGATCCAAGATGGCGACCGATTTTGCTCATTAACGAACTTAACCGAGCTATTAAGCCTAGAAATAACATATTAAGATTTGGTTCAAATATCTTCAAAATTATGGCCACTAGCGTGTTAATATATATATATATATACGATCGTACCGATCTCAATAGGTAGATTTTTCTTCGAAATCTACCTTAAAGAGAAAAGATCCTCTGAAGACATTTAAAGATTTCGGAATCTTGGAACTTCTAGTGCTCAAAATTAACACGCTAATATTACAAATCACGTCATATATCGATAAGTAATTATGCAAGTGGTGTCGGCTTAGCAATTCATAATCGAAGATGCACTCAATACACCTATTTTCGTACTGTTTATGAATGAAAAAAAGCATTGAAAGGATTTCTATGCTTACCTTATTAAACCATAATCATTCTTTGACAATGAAATTCTTAGGTTCCTATGAGGCACTCCCTCAATCATAGACATTGCTCAAATAAATGTATTGGGCACTTTTTAAATTGTGATTTGCTAAGCCAACACCATTTACGTTATTACTTGCTGTTGTAATGTATCATACTCCTTAAAGGTAGGTAGACACAATGCAAACAAGGGGGCCCGTGGAGCCCTGTTGCAGAAAAGGAGGCTTACCCAAAACTTCACCTAGCGTGATTAAAGCTGCCTGGGAGACAACCCTACATTACACCACAGGAAAGGGCACAAAACAAAAAAGAGAACCGCTATCGGACCTGAAGACATGGCGGGTACCTACCCATCAGTGACCTGCTTCATCCAGAGTGATTAAAGACAGCACACACAGTAGTCTAGTACCACGAAGCATGCATGGAAAAGGCCCGAAAGAGGTGCCAAAACGCAGAAAGTTGGCAAAAACAGAAGACGAGGAAAAGCATCCCCAAAAAGGGGGAGGGGATGCAGACGAGAACATCCCACAGGAAAACAAAACACAAAACACTATTTTAGTAACCTAACGCAACTAGGTCCCTAAAATGTACAAGACTAAACACAGCCGCGCACTAGTTAACATTTATCACAAAATTTATATAAGCACAACTAATTTGACTGTTCCCTAATGTTTGCGGAAGCACTGAATCAAAATATCAGAACTTTGCTTCATCTGGAGTTACTTTCTCATATATACATGAAATAACACTTCGCGGGTTGAAATAGCGGAAGGTTGAGAACCTTACTGGAATACCACAGTGATGGTAAACTACCTACTTCTTAATAAAACCCTTGACACAAGGAATATCTGGTAAGATGTAATTTATTTTTACTTAAAAATGACAAACGCAATGCAAAATATTGATTACTAAATTTCTTTTAAAAAAAGTTTCTGATGAGAATCTTTTAGCACATCACAACGTGTTTTTAAGATGCTGTTAATTTCACACGTTAAAAGGTAAATTGATCGTTTACAGAAATGCTCTGCCTAAGAGCAGAGATAAGAATTCACACACTTCTTTTCCAAAAGATTAGGTTACTTTTACTTTTCAAGTGTGGTAGACATTCTACACTTGAGCCCAGTTAAACAAAATTTCCACATTTACCGAGGTATTACAATTCTTTCTAGGAAAAGATTAATTTACAAATATGGTTCTGGGTAGACATTTCCTTTACTATTTCCAAAATCATAGTCGGACATTTCGCATGTAATTTCCAATGTTAAACTTACGCAACCTAACCTCCGTTCTGATAATACAGTCAAGACATGATATACTATAGCTAGGTTAGGTGAATATTTACAGACCAAATCTTTATGAGCGAACTGGCTTTGGGTTTGCGAACGCAACGAAGAAGCTTTAACCTGCTGGTTACCGAAATTAAACATTATGAATCATTAAATCTTACGTTTAATAAAAACCAGACATACTGCAGAGATTTCGAGCAATTTAAAATCATACCAGTTCGTAAAGGAGCAAACAAAACTGACTGTAAAAGAACGTGCATTTGAAAGGTAGCACCAACTATAGTGCAAGGTAAAATATTCAAAGCATACGGACCAAAATTTTACGTGCTGAAATTTCGCTATCTAAATTTAATTGAAACAGACTTGGGTTTCTGAGAGAGAAAGAGAAATCTTAAGATATTAACCATACATTACCTGATAGTAAAACCGACCCCCAGTGCCTGCCAAATTAAGCGGACATCGCCACTTCACACATTCTTCCACAAAAACAAAAATCACTAACATGCTGAAAGTGCATTTAATCACTTTCACACTGAAGAAAAAGGGGATTAGAATAGATAGATAGATAAAATGAATTGTATGGGCGGTAACAGCACTATGGCTTACGTCCGTCCCGAGAGGGTGGCTTAGAACGACAGCTGATATATTTTTATTTTTATTTAAGAAAGCAAGGAAAACCACTCCAAACCACATATATCACAGAAATCACCTTACACACTGATGAACTTCACAAAAACCCTTGCACACTTCCAGAGGACATTATGGACGATGCAAAATGCCAACTGTATAAATTTAATTCTCAGTTTTTATCATGAAGAATTATAGCGGGACTTGCAGTATAAAGTGGGATCAGAAAGACTTGTGTCTCCGCAGAGTGTCAAATCCGAGAACAGAAATACAACCGGGTAACTTTGGTGACCCCGTCTGACTAACATAGGTGACCCTGTCTAAATCTTGACCCGAATGACCCAGTGACCCGACTGGCCCGGTCTGGGAAATAAAATTAACTGTAAATTCCGCATCGTATTTTTCGTGCTCTGAGGGTAACATCTCCGGTTTTGGTCACCCCTGAAAGAAACACTGTTCAAACTGAAGGAAATGTTAAAAACCCTGCTTTGTTCTTCGGCTTACCGGGTCTGAAGCCTAGATCTGGTGATGGAATCCAAAACTTGGTCCGATTGACCCGTTCCAAAACTTAACCCGGTGACCATTTTCAGCTCT
>JAGDQP010053681.1:0-13508 GCA_022664845.1 Lepisma saccharinum
GAATTTTAGACAGTTGTTTCTTAGTTTCCCACAAATTTAGTCTTCATGACTGACGTCGTTTTAACAAATACCGATTCAAAGAAACAATTGTTCACGATTTCAACAGATGTTATTAATACAATGAAACAGGACAATATTGTTAATGCCTTGTGAAGACTAAAACAATAGTTTGTTAGGATGATCCAACCATCATCCTGACCTTTTACGATTGTCATAGCAGATCATTTTTCATCTGAAGTACCAATCCGATGCAGGAAACCTTCCCGCTTATTCCTTGCACTCGGAGAACTGCACACCTCCAGACAGCGATTCTTATTGGCCAGTGTTAACTGAAATGGTAACCATGAGTCAAATCTTTTCACTTTACCGGTCGCATGGAGCCACCGGCTGACAGTGGTACGGTGTATGTCTAGCTCGTGTGCAATTACTTTTCCTAGGGACCGCTTCCATGGTGTTCCTTGGCAGTTCATCCGAATAATATGTTGATCCGTACCCATGGGGCTCATTTTACAATGTTACGTCACTGGAGTGAAATTTGACAAACCAATGGAGAATAGTGCATTCATTCGCCAATCCTGTACCAAATGCACTGTTAATGTATTTTACGGGTTGCTGTGGAGAATACCCCAGTTTGAGTTCATAAAGAAAAGTCATTCGCAATGGTTTGTTCTCCAAGGTGAACTTTCATACGACCCTAGTGCAACAACACGCTGCCTCCTAACTGTCTAGGTATACCAACCTGTTTGCTGGACGTATACAGAGTTTGTGACGTTAGACACGTAACCTCAGTCGATCCCTGTGTTGTGTTGCTGAGGTGTGTTTCACACCAGGCGTCAAAGCGGTCATTCATTCGCACCAACCCAATAGATACATGCATAAAAAATTGTAACTTTATGCCAATTTCTACACTTTTATTGCACACGAAAAGCATACAAACGTGAATCAAACCTTTTTTTTTCTAGGTAATACACAGCTCTAATGAGTACCACAGTCTTTTGTTTTGCATTTACTAGTAAACAATGTACTTTTAGAGTTATCTTTTTTTCACCAATTACTCTGAACCTTTGTTTTGTATGACATGTAGTAGAATGAATTTCGAAAGTAAAATGGAAGTGGATGGAATATCATACCTTCAAGCGTTCCCAGGTATTCTGAATTTATTCATTTAAATTAAATATGAGGAGTATTTGATGTCACAGAATGAATTAAATATCACCATTTACAGTGAAAAACATTAATTACTTTCGACATTACATGTATATTGTTTCATATGGTTATGATGTTGTTGTTTTTTTGTTCATATCGCAATACACGTGTATTTCATAATTGCAAGCGCTATGAATAATATAATCAAAATTCAATATGATTGTGAATTAATTCTGACGCATAAGAAAATAATAATAATAATTTCCTAATTTTAGAATAGCCGTCTCGAGTGCAAACCTAATTCTCGTTTACAAATATTCATTTATATTGGCTATACTGTTAGAAATGACTAACGTAATATTAATATAACCAGCGAAAATCTTGATCAACTTCCTCTCAAATTGAAGCGTTTTCTTTCAATATTTGACAGTTTTTGCCTTATGAACAAAAAGTCCGAAGATAGGATGAAAAGTTCCGTGTCTTACGTTGAGATGGCGAAACCGTACTTAATATTGTGATAGTCCTGTGTTGTAGTGTTTCATTCCTCATATATTTATGCTTAAAACTTCAACTCAGACATTTATTTATTATTTATTTGGTAGGCAGGTTTGTCGGAGTCCTCAAAACAGTCATTTACAGCACCACTGTTTTTGTTATTGCTCGCAAATGCTTTCCCATTAAACAACTTCTTCTAGGTTAGAAAATAGATAGAATTCACTTGGAAATAAATTCTGCTTTGAAATTGGAACCGCATTTCGTTGATTTCAGCCATCGCAACGACAGTTTTGTTCGACAATTGGTAGACGTGAGTTAACGCGACACCCACCAGCCACACAGCTTTCTCATACCCAAATTTTCGTATGAAATATTGCCTACACGTCCGGTTAATATACCAAAATTTGAATTTTATTAATTGCCTTTAGGCATCTAAGGTTCAGGCCGGGATAGTGGAGGGGAAAGTGTCGGCCAAGACCTAAGTTGAAGGTACCATCCCGACATTTGCCTGGTTTAATATACCAAAAGTCCTATTTTGTTTCACATTACTACCTGTCAAAAGACTTTTGGAGATTTTCCCATAATTATTTATGAGGCAATAGTTTCAAAGTTCATTACTGGTGCTCTTTCGACGCATTTTAAATTTAGCTACGCACAGCTTAACAATTGTACTCAACACAGAGAAGTTCCCAACATCGAATCAAACTGTTTTTTTTTTCATATAGATTACAGTTAAGCATTTCTTTCAAAAAATATTTAATCGTGAAATTAATTTCCATTTTTTTAAATTATTTAAATAATATTTTAAATTGACTTCAAACAAATTGAGAAACAAACGAAATATACTCATACGGAAGAAATTGATAGGTTCAAAGTATCTGAATACTCATACAATGTCACTCACACGATACAATGGGATAAACGAGAATGCCACGCATTCGAAATAGGTAAAAATCAAAGAAGCAGCCTTCATAGCTAACAACATATCTAGTGATATATATTTTCACTTGGAGGAATATATTTTCTAGCGAGTAGTCATTTTTTAAGATCGATACTTGAGTTTATACCATTACTAAAGTTGTATAAATGTAATCAGTTGTATATTTTGGATTGTTTATCGTAGGATAGAGAATACTTTTCTTATATTCGGTCACTTTATTACAATGACATTCTCTGGTAGCCAATATACATTCATTTATTCAATTTGCGTAGTAAGGAATTCACTATTTCAATTTTTTAAATATTAAAAGTCGTAATAGGTTGCTCCATTGGAAAGGCCTCATTTAAAAGTAGTTTTAATGTGTGATAGTCACTTTAAACGTTCGATTTTTTTTTAGTAGAGTTCAAGTAAATTTTCCATGACGTCGTTTGTTTATTGTGATCGCCATCGAGAATATAAGATACAAATGACAGAATAAAGGAATGATCCACTAGAAGATTTTAAAAGAAAATGTATAATTCATCACAACATTCCAACTTCTAAAGGATTTGATGTGTTTATGACATATTTGAGTTATCCAGTCTTGAAGAATTCTTTCTAATAATAGTAATAAAGATACATAAATACAAAAGGGTTGTTATACAACATTTATATTTGCGAAATTACAGTTTATGAAATACTGTATTTGCTACTAATACTGTATTCCTCCAGAGGCTATAAAATGTAAGATGACTCTGACTTTATTGCGGTGTGTATTGTAATTGAATCCACATCTAGGTACTTTATCCGCTTTGAACACAAAAAACAAGCGTGATTTCGTGAAGAGATTTGGTTCTTATTATGGATTCCCCAAATCATTTCATAACTAACGATACAGCGGTACATTTGTCGCCGTTTGGTGCGTGAACGGAGACCAACTACCACGCCTCAAGGTTTGATAATATTTTGATTTGTAATACTGGTTTTCCACATTTATTATCGACTCTTTAAAGTAAGACAGTGAAATTCTGGTATTTATATTTCAAAGTACTTGAACCTTTCATCGCAGTAGTACCAAATCATATTGTTGTGAAAGGAATTATACATAATAAACGATTATTCCAGAACCCTTGAACATACTCAACAGAGCATAACTATAAAATATTGTATGTCATATCGTAATATTTCTTATGTATGCGGTTAATTCTGCATTCAGGTAGAGTCGAGATACACAGGAATTGCCCATCACCAGTTTTATTACAAAGTGTAGGCTGGCCGGATGGCCGAACGGTCGGTGCAGGTAGGCCATCTACTCGAAGGTCCCGGGTTCGAGTCCCGGCAGGGGCAAAGGTGTGAATTTTAACAGCTAATGGGCGAATTGTGACGGGCCGAAGTCCAGAGTTACTAGACTGGCCCATATAAAAATAAAGCTCAAAGTTTTTCTTATTGCGAAGTGTACAAATCGATTGTTAAAAGAACTATCCTTTACAAGTATTGGTCAGTTGATACTGTCCCTTACTACGGTATTTACAGAGTAGTTTACAGCGTTAACTACGTGGTCCTCTTCTTCTTTGGGTGATAGCCTCAGAGAGGAGAATTAGGATGAGGTTTGCACCAGTCCGTAGCCAACTGTGTGCGGAAGGATGACACCAGCCCGTAGTCAACTGTGTGCCGAGGTAGTACCAGTCCGTCACTGACTGTGTACAGGTTTTAGTCTAGGTAGAACACCAGCCCGTAACTAACTGTGTGTGCAGATTATTAGAATAACACACCAACCCGATGCCAACTGCATGTGTTAGGTTCCAGAAGGAAGCATACCAGCCCGAGATAACTGTGTATGCAGGAATTTGTTCCGACTCCGTTGCAAGTCGTGAACGCTTTAGGGAGAGGGGAGACGACCCACCCAGGTGAGTGAGTGATATAGTTGCATCGATATTTTATAGCTGTCCTCTTGAGGTGTGGTCCTGCAAACTCCTCCTACTTCGACATCAGCTCCATCTTCTGTTACTTGAAGAATTGTCGTCTGCTGGCGCTTATGTAACTTACTATTTATTTATATTGCGTCACATGACTGTTTACTACGTGTAGTACTCACTTTACTACAATGTTTCTGTTTTGAAATGTGAATCACGTGTCGGAACACGCAGATCATTGCAATATCGTCAATACACAACTTAGACTAACACTTCGAATCATATGCACTGACCATTCATTTACACTCTGCCACTCTCGTTGAGTGCATGAAGGACATGCAAACGAGGCGCTGCTAATAAATTAAAGTAACTAATAAAAACAAATAATTTGTTAATCTGGAGTCTTAATTAGATAAACTTCTATGCATGTAATTCAACTGCATTCTATTTATAGCCTTTAGGTATCATTGGCTCAGGTCAAGGTATTTCTGGGGGACGGATATAGAAAAAAAGTCGGTCAGCGCATAGTTTCAAGATACTATCCAGGCATTAGCCTGCTGTGACTGATTTAAACCCCTGCCGGCAGACGATCTCGAACCTAAGATCTTCCGGATTCGAAAGAAACGTTTGCAGGGTTCACAAAGTTTGCACTAGGATTTCGATCGTGAGGTAAGTTAAGGACAGATACCGCACTTTTAAAAAATTGTTGTAGAATAATAGAATAGAAATTACCGAAGAGGGCTGTATTTGCAGTAAAAGCAAAATAAATAAACGTCGACACAAAAGCGATATAATGCTTCTTAATAACGAATGAACGAAAAGAAAAGAAAAAAATGTAGAAGGATAATTTTCGTGTTCACCAAACCTACTGAAGGAGAGATGCCGCATCATCCAGGAGAGAGACCGTAGCAACTTATTTCCGATTCTTGACAAATTGTTTTACGTACATGTTCTCCATCACAATTACTGCCCGTGATAAATTGCACAAGTTTCATGCAACCACTTGTTGCAGTTGTTGCACCAAATCAAATCCACTGTCGACGGAAGATGAAAGTATCCTTTCACAGACGTCCTGCTGCAACATTTTTCCTAGTGAGTTCTGCGTAGCTGTGCCTATAACTCCGTATATCATCTACAGTTCCCCGACAAACGATAAAGCCAGGAAATATGTTTCTCATGCTTCTCGAATGTCTTTCCGTGCACTCCTTGTATTTTCATGCACTACTCTTCATACCTTCTATAATAGTTGATTTTTAAACGACATGCAATGGTTTGGTATGTGGTCGACACATTGTCAGTGTTTCTGTAGCTCTATTACGAGGCAACAGCATTATTGTTTCAATAGAACTGCATACTAGTTTGCATTTTTACGTCTAGAGGTTATTCCTGGATCCCAGCTGCTATTATTCGACTGCGTTTCTGTCATGAATTTCACCCCAAAATAATTTGACATTTCTTTTTTCTAGTTGTGTTGTGGTTCATGCACCATCTCTCCTCATTAAAAGTGCGACATCTCTCCTCAATATAGTGGGAGAGATATCGCATCTCATTATTGCTTTGGTCATCTCTTTCACTACTATCTGTGAATTACACGTATATTTCCGCATTCTGTCTTTGTAACACTTGCATCACTAGTTGCTTCTCTTGATTACTTCTCGCGAACTACTGTTCCGTCGTTATATGGCGTCGCCTTAATAGTCTCATGTGTTTACACACTGGTGTTGCCTCTGACGACTGGTTTCGAAGATATTAGAAGTGCGGCATCTCTCCTTAAGTTACTTTACAACTTTAGAAAATGACACAAAAATGTATACTTAACAGATTTTTTTAATCACAAGTGACGTCATCGTAGTGCAAACATTAATGTGCCTAGTATTTCAAACAATTTAATGATGCGCATGATAACGAAAAAATGATTTGATATTATAGTTTAAAATATTATGAGATAGATATATTCTATGCAATTGGGAAACTATTAAGAGAAGAAACGTTTGTACTGCATGCAACTTTTAAGGACACTGATCTAAAGTATTCAGATTGCCAAACCGTTCAAACTATTTTAATACATACAAGAACAAACTTAAATATTCTTCTGATATTCAATACAATAGAGTAATGATTCTAATATTTTTTTCATATATACTGCCATCTGATGGTGTGTTTTTATTCATACTCAAGGTATTCCGAAACGATAGGGGTTTTACTGAACCAAGTCCTCTTCAATCTGGTACTCTTATATTACAATAATAATTTTACGTCATAACAGTGAATTGTTACTTATTAAGAAGGAAAGGAATTGTTTCTAATTGTTGATGTTGAGCAGTGATACACACATGTCGACGGTTTGATTTATCTTCTGCGAATTGTACTTTAAAAACGAAGTAAAATGACCAAAGTTAATGGTCAGTTCCGGTTTTGTATATACCGAAATGGACTCTCAATTTGACTCCTGGTCCCTGTTAGGATGTCAGGAAACACATACACAAAAACAAAACGGTCACATTATCTGAATGTGGTCCATTTAACCGTAATTTTGATTTAAATATGGCCGCCGAATTGACCTGTGCGAAAGAGCGTGAAATACATTTCCCCCTGAAACAGAGTTTTGTACAGAAACTTTGCAACGGAGGAAGGACACTAGAAATTAAAATTTATAGTACTCGGACAGGTTTTGCTATTTGTAGTACTTATACAAGCGCTACGAGAGAACTAAGCATATTTTCATTTTTTACGGTGTGGTTGCCATGACAATCCAGGCAGAATGCTAGCAAGTTTAGATCATATCCTTTGATAGCTCGGCTATCTATCGCAAATATGTTCGTATCTGTCACGTGATTGACGTGGGCATGAAAAGAGCCAAGTATATTCAGGTTATAAGCATAGACCTCATAAGCACGTTTCTCCCCATTTCTGTCTGCGCTAAAACTAATGGGTTTTGTACAGGAGCATGTGATTTTCAATTCATCCGCTAGATAGCTCTGGAATAATAGAATATGAGATCTATGCCAGAGCTGTCTAGCGGATGAATTGAAAATCACATGCTCCTGTACAAAACCCATTAGCTTTATAGCAGACAGAAATGTGAAAGCGTAAAGGTCGATGGTATAAGATAGCAATTTCAAACGGAATTTCCGATTCGAATGTTAATAATTCGTAGTGATGGAGTACCAGACTCTCAAGAACTGTTGAAAACTATCAACAACTACGGTAATCTGTTGATATATTGTTGCCTGTATTAAAGTATTCGAGCTTTAAAGTCCAAATATTCAAGCAAAAGTCAATCACTATAAAAGTCAGTCGAAAGAAAGTCTATAATCGTTTCACGGAAACTGTGAAACTTAAAATTGTGCAACGCTCCAACAAAAATATGCAAGTATTGGAGTAATATTAAAACTGTTGAGCCACATAGAACTGCTGCGACAATTAAACTTTGTTGAGTTAGCTTGAACTTAGATTACGTAGTGTTAATAAAAACGTGTTTCGTCATCATGGGCGTCGAACATTCTTCATAAGTAAAAAGCTTAACATCAGCGTGGATTGAAAATAAACTTAACTATATTCTTCCCTGGCAACACAACAATAAAGGACCGATATCGGACCTATACTGGGTGAGTAAAGCGAATATTGATTATTGTTGCCAATTCTGACTAAACGCGGATTTATATTGGCGTGGTATGATATTTCGACATTATAAGCTATTCCTGAAAGAGAAGGAACATGTTCAACTTCATCTGGAATGTCGGAAGGAGAAATAACACGTGATATACAAAAATAACATGTATAAAACTTCCATTGGGGGTATAATGCTAAATTTTCAGTTCAGTATACGCTTCGATGGTTATAACGAAACCTCACGCTTACTATACCATATATCAGGGTATTTCATTAATTTTAGGTGGGTATACGGTGATGAATAAAAATTGAGGTGGGTATACGCGGTATACCCGCGTATACCCTCCATTACATCACTCCTTAAAGTCAGTCTGTAATAAAAGGACTGTCAATGACACCACATTCCACGTCTTAGTTAACGAAATGCATGATTGACGTAATATTTTTCCTTGTTGGATTTGTGACAGAGTGGATAAGACTACGGACAACAACTCATAAGATTGCAAGTTCGAACACTATAGCAAAACTCTGTGGAACAGTAATCGCTAGAAGACTAAATCTATTTTTAGAAGAATCAAACATAATCGCAAGATCTCAGGCTGGATATAGAACTAAAGTATCTACCATTGACCAGGTGATGAGAATTGTTACAGATAGCTTTAAACAAAGGGTTTAAAGCAGCAGCCATTTTTATGGATCTTACATCTGCCTTTGATACCGTATGGCATAGTGATCTCATTTATAAGCTATATTCTATAAATTTACCCACCACATTGATCAGATGGGTCACAAATTTTCTAACAAATAGAACTACCAAAATTAAATTCGGAAATGAATACTCAGAAGACATTACTATTAAACGAGGAGTCCCACAAGGTGCTGCATTGGGCCTTATTTTATATTCCGAATATGTGAATGCTACACCGGTTTCAGACAACAATACTACACAACTTGTTCTCTTTGCTGATGATACAGCTTACTGGACCTCGGCTAGATATACTAAAACAGCAATAAATCACTTACAAAAGACAACTAATTTATTCACTGCCTGGTGTAATACATGGAGACTGATACTCAATGAAAATAAGACACAGTTTGTTATTTTCTACCCAAATGGAAAAGTAATTAGAAAAGATAAAAAGGCCAGAAACAAACAAATCTGTATCAATCACATCAAGATTAAACCCACTAACGCAGCAAAATATCTTGGAGTAGCTCTGGACCAGAGACTCTCCTTCAAGACATATATTACAGATAGGCGTAAAAAGGGTCTGCAAGCTTTCGCAGCTCTGAAGACATTAGTCCTCGCTGACTTACCGCTTAATATCAAAACTAGAATATACACTTAAATATTAAGACCAACTGTTACATATGGACACGAACTATACAATAGCAACATAAACACTGAATTGATAACCGAATTTGAAAGATATTGGCTTCGGGTTTCTAGAAGAATGTGGAGGACAGAAAAGGACGTACAATACAAAAACATTTACATTACTCCGATAGTTGAATACTTGAAAAAAATTAAATCCAACTGCACAAAAACAAAAAATTCGCTAGCCTGAATCTTCCTGCAAGAATGATCTATGACATTGTACGTCACCAAATAACATACCAAGAACTTCTAAAGAACACAGTGGAACGATGGAACGTCTGAACATCTCACGCATTGACTTACCCACGGATGCTTCGATGTAATATTCACAATTTCTGTTTCTTGTCCGTGATTGGACACCGTCCTGAGATGTTTAGAATCTGGCAGAAGCGTGTGCGAAATTAAATCAGCATTTAGAAGCTGCCATACTGCACAATAATTTAAAATCATTTTTGTAATACAAACTTATAGAAATCTACCGGTCACTAAAATAATTTCCACTTTCATATCTTCCATGGAATATCTTTGTCTCAAGGTTGGCCTCAAAGCGGAAGTGTGTAGCCTTAATTTGAAGGTTTCAGCTCAAATCCCAAGACATGTTATCCTGTTAGTACTCTTAGTTTTCCTCCGTAGTGTCAGGCAAAAACAGGGAAGTCCCTTATTTAAAGCCATACAATATACAATTTTCTCAAATCCTTTTTGCATGGACAGAGTTAGATGTTTGAGTTGACCGCCTGTAGTATTAAGATACTGTTAAAATACTGCTTGGGAGTCGTGTACGGTGTGCTTATGGAGGTTTATCGTTCACACGTTATAGGTTGGAAAGACATCAAAGACCTGGGTCTACTGCATATCAGAAATGACGTCCGCGACAAGCATTCTGCTGGTTAAAGGGTTGGGATGGAGAAGCCAAGTATCGTTCAAATATTACGTAATCCTCCAGGAGCTCGAGCTTTGCTTATTTTTGTTGAGCAACTATGTATTAGAGATAGGTATATGCTTAGATTTGCTTACAAAAGGAGCAGTGGGTCCAATATGGCTAGCATAGGGCTCACGTAATATTTGAAAGATTTATAACATACTGTCATTCGCCTGGCGAATCGGAGGAAATCCTAGACACCTTAAACAGAATGGCCTACAACGGGACAGAACCTCCGTCCCTTCTCATAACTGATTCCAAAACTACATAAGGTACATGTGGTTATGAAAGGCAAATTACTGACCGGTGGTGGTTCAATTGGTAGACAGTCGCCTTCGCGTCCAGATGGTCTTAGATTCCAGTCATGCGTCTCGCTATACTTGTTGAGGTTTAACATATTTTTATTTAGTCACACTAGTCTAATTCCGGGTCAAAGTAGACCTTGATCGACTTCCTTGTCACATCCGATCTCTTCTTCTATCCCAACCTGAGCCAATGATGTCCAACACCCAGAAATACAATTCAATGAAATACAATTTTTAAGCACTTTTGTTACAACTTAACTAAATAATTAGTAATATTATTATATAATTTGTAATTCTATGAGAATATTGAAGTTGGCTTAACGAACAAGGGCCAGCAAGTTAATGCTCTGAATTCTGATAATGAAAATACTAGTTATTAATTTTACAAACTTTAATGTTGTTGAATATCGATATTTAAAAAAAAATCAGTTAAAATTATGTACAGGGTGAGCTTGTACTAGGTAATATCAAATAATACAGTGATTCCAACTAGTCTTCCTTTTTCCTAAGAAAGTTTTGAAAAAATCATTTTCCACTTTTTCGGTGAATTTTGATGATGTAATGATGAGTATGATGATGATGTTCCTTCTTCTTGGGTTCATGGCTCTCCTTCTTCTTATGCTCCTCCTCCTTCTTGTGTTCGTGGCTCTCCTTCTTCTTATGGTGGACATGGTGGTGAGACTCGTGATGTTCGTGTTTATGTTTGTGTTCGTGTTTGTGGTGGTAAGAATGTTCGTGATGGTAATGTTTGGTATGGTGGTCAATATGCTCATCATGGTGATGTCTGAAATGAAAAAGGACAAAAGATATTAAAAAATCATACATGATGTTAATTTTGATTGGATTTGTCACTTAATACATAAGAGAATTCGTTGAATACTATAATAAAGTCAAGGATGACTTAGTAGACAACGCCATTGAGGAACCATGGTTCAGTTAATACAGCGCTGACATTCCATTCAGAAGGTTGGTGGTTTAATCTTCAGCGTCTGTCACTCTGACTGGGGAAAGGGGTTGTACTGGTTCCTCCGAACACAGCAGACAAGTGCTAGGATGGCACCATTATTCGATATACTTAAAAGAAATTGACTTACATAAGTTCAACGTGTGACGTATATTAGGTCAGTGCAAAATAATGTCACTTGCAGACCAAGGTTATCGTATCATCTTACTTGGGATACTGACGTGTTACGTTTTGATTGACACAAATTTTCTTTAATAAGTATATTCCTTTGATAAATCTTTGATTGTCATTCATGAAATTGACACTCTAAGGTCGTTATTTCCGAAGACTTAACCTCTGTCATGGCAATCCCATTTTGAAGCAATAACTTCTATTGACACGAATTTTCTAGTAGATATATTTTGTAAATACATTTTAAATTCTCATTTACAAAGGCTGAGACGTCTTAGGTTGTTATCACGTCTTTAAGCATCATGTTATCTTCATTCTGAAGAAATCATTCTATTAAGATGAATTCGCTCTAATGATTTATATTCCTTGGTTACGTCTATGGTTGCCATTTACAAGGATAACACATTTAAAGTTGTCATTTTTTCAAGTTAACGTCTCTAAGAATAATGCCATGCTACGTTTGGGTGTATATGTTCCAAAATTATGGTTTTCGGTATAAATCTCTATAATGAGATTTCTTTTTTACATAATTATGATAGTTAAACTTTTCTCCTCAGATCACACTCTGAACTACAGTCAGAAAATATGATTTATTTTTATTGTATTGTTATTTAACTAATTATCAATAGGCGTGCAACAACAAAAAAATAATGAAAAGTTTTATTTGGACAGTTCATTTTGTGTGTACAAAGGTTACTGCTATGACTAGTTCATAACTGTTCATAAAATTGTAGTTTTGAGCAAGAAATTGTATAATATTTTCTGATACTGAGGGCTGCTTACAATAGTTTTTTTTTGTTTACATTTCATACTCTTCAAGATAAAAAAAAATAAGCAAAATAAGCCCTTTTCCAGAAAAATAAAACAAATTTCTTTTATAGGTACACCTATCGATGATAAAGAGAACTTTTTTCTCAAACTTAGCAAAGGGAGAATGGACATCAGTAAATGACCGTAAAGCATGGTTAAAACTGTTTTCGTCCATAAAAACCGACCAAGACAGCTGATTTTAAGAGCAAGTATGTACAGTTTGATCAAAGTTAAAGAAATTTTAAAAAAACAAGTACATGTTAATAAATTTGTTTTCAAGGTGCTAGTTGTTCCAGAGGGGGCGTACACTCGTCCTCCATCTTAATCTACCTCAAATTTGTAGAGTGAGGCGTAAGGGAGGGATATTGTAATGTATCAATCTGGAATAGAATTTTAACTTAAATGCAATGGTGAAATTAATTTTCCCATTATCCAGGTGCGAGAGATAATGAAATGCAACATTACCAGGTAGTATGCAGCAATTTTGATTGAAAGCTTTACAAATACATTGCAAGAAATCTTAATTAAATACCACCACTGTCGTGTGCTTGCGGTAATTTCTTCATAATCATCAGTACTGTATTATGATTGAAATGTAAATTCAACTTAATGGAACACAACTCTCCAACCATACTCCTGTATTACGTAACCAACCCTACTCCTAAATGCTAGCGCCATCTCTGTTTCTGGTGATCGAGGTTAAAATCTGGCATGATCAATTGAGGTCAATATATCCAAATCTGAAATGAATTTCTCCGTCACTGCTTTGATTGATACACTAGAATGCATTACAAATGAACGCAGGACAAAAATATTTTTGGTGGGCACACTTAAAAAAACTGTAATTTTGTCTTTTAGCGGTCGTGTTGCAAATTT
>JAGDQP010053682.1:0-13508 GCA_022664845.1 Lepisma saccharinum
ATCGAGTATTTGCGAAATTCTATGTCAAGTTGCACAAAACTTTCACAGAGGCCTTCGATATGTTGGATGATGTCTAGATTGGAGAAATGTTTGTGTTAAGCAAAATGTTACGAATGGTGCAGACATTTCAAGTCAGGTCGAACCTCTACCGAGAACGACGTGAAATTCGGACTGCCGTCCACATCTACGGACATCGTTCAAGTGGAAAGGTTGCGTAAATTCATCTGTTTAAACAGTCATATCACAGAACGTGATGTTGTTGCTGAACTAAACATCAATAATGTCTTCTCACAATATTTTGATGGTAAAACACCAGATGCAACGTATGGTCGCTAAGTGGATACCACGTCTTTTAACAGTCGAACAAGAACAGGATCGTGTCAGGACCTGTGTAATTGATACACCGAGCGAATGCTCGGTAGTAGTGAAATGTTGGTGTGCAGGTATGATATGGAAACGAAGGTCTAATAATCACGGTGGATCGAACAATCCTCATCACGGTCCAGAAAAGCACGACTGAGTAAACCCCATGCTAAAGGGATATTAATCGTCCGTTATCTTTGAATGAGAGTGGATTATCCATTCGGAGTTATGCAACGTGATTCCACAATAAATGTAGCATTCTATGTTAAAGTCATGCAACGTTTACGAGAAAACGTAAGGCGCAAGAGGCCAGGAATGTGACAAAAGATGTCCTGTATAGTGCATCATGATAATGCGCAATCCCATTCCTCACTCGTTGTTCAGGAGTTTTTCGCAAAGCACCACACACTTGTCGTCCGAAAAGCGGCATACTCCCCTGATTTGGAACTTGCCGACTTCTTCCTGTTTCCTAAGTTGAAATCAAGCCTCAAAAGGTTGCATATTCCAGACCATAGATGAAATGCAGAAGAAATCGCTACGGGATCTCCAGCCCATTCCAAAATTTGAGTTACAGGACGCATTTCAGAAAAAGAAGAAACGCTAGGAGCGGTGTGTGCACAGTGGAGAGGAATGCTTTGAAGGAGGCTGACTAAGTGTTGAGTATTACCATTTTCTCCATTATTTAAAAGTTCGGTTTCTTAATAGAGTCCTTGAATTAAGAGTTCCAGATGTCGTACCAAATGAAAATATATTTTGTAAAGAGGTTATTGCAAAGAGCGTATGAATAAAATCAGTCATGCTTTCTTTACAGTTTGTTTTCTGTCTTGTTTTGTAAAACAAAAAACCTTCTAGATCCAGCTAACGAAACTTTGAAGACCCCTAAATCTAGTAAAGAGCTGGAATTAAAGTGATCAGAACTGTTATATCTACAGTTCACTCTATGAGGTTATACTGAAAATGTGAGTGTTAGTCAGAGCTCAACAAATTATGTTAGATGAAGTGAATGATGAGGATGGGGTAACAACCAGGTATTAAGAACAGAAACAAGAAAAACAAAATGTAGATATATGAAATCTATATATTAAAAAAATTGCTAAACCTTTGGCCTTTACACTGGACCGATTTTGATCATTCTTTTTTTTTTTTAATATCCGGCTTAACACGTAGATGAGCTATCAATAAACCGCATTCCTCTCTGTCAAGCTTGAACTGAGGGAGAAGTGTTTGAGTGTTCTCCCTTATGTATTCCTTATGGAGGAATATTTATTATATTTCTCACAAGCTTTGTCCAGTCCGTCCGGCCGTTCTACTGGACCAATTTTGCTCATTCTTTCTTTAGAATTTGCAGACTTATACGTAGATAAATCATCAGTAAATCGCATTCCTTTCTGTCAAGTCTCAACTAAAGGAGAAGTGTTTGAGTGTTCTTTGTCCAGTCCGTCCGGTCGTTCCACTGGAGTGATTTTGATCATCCTTTTTTTAAAATATCCGGCGTAACACGTACATGAACCATCAATAAACCGGATTTCTGTCTGCCAAGCTTGAACTGAGGGAGAATTGTTTGAGTGTTCTCCCCTATGTATTCCTCTCACAAGCTTTGTCCAGTCCGTCCGACCGTTCTACTGGACCGATTTTGATCATTCTTTTTTTTAAATATCCAGCTTAACATGTAAATGAGGCATCACGAAACCGCATTCTTCTCCGTCAAGTCTCAACTGAAGGAGAAATGTTTGAGTGTTCTCCCCCATGTATTCCTTTGGGGCATATTTATCATATTTTTCACAAACTTTGTCCAGTCCGTCCGTTCTACTGGACCGATTTTGATCATTCTTTTTAAAATATCCGGATTAATACGTAGATGAGCAATCAATAAATTGCATTCCTCTCCGTCAAGTTTCAACTGAAGAAGAAGTGTTAATCCAAAATGGCCGCTCAGAAAGGCGTTTTCGAAACCACTGAAACTAGAGAAATGAAATTTGGTGTGAAGATGTACCATCACGAGTGGGTCACGATAATATAAGAAAACGTTAAAACGTCGCCAATCTTAATCCAAAATGGCCGCCAAAAGGCATTTTCCAAACCACCAAAACTAAAGAAACGAAATTTGGTATTAAGGTGTACCAGCACGAGTAGGTAACGATAAGAAAATATTTTTAAAAAATGTCGCCGTCTTAATCCAATAATGTCAGCCGAAAAAAGTAATTTTACTAACCACTGAAACTAAAGAAACGAAATTTCGTATGAAGGTGTACCATCACGAGTGGACTACAATAAATGTATCAGAACTTCTCTTGGGGTCGCAGGCCCCGGGGGTTAGGGGGGCAGATCTTTATCATGGATGCGCAGTCCCTCGGAGAGTCTGGTTACAATAAAGGGGACGCAGCTCCCAAAACTCCCGAAATTAGGGGCGCAACTCGCTACGGGGAATCGAGTATTGGTGACACCCCAATGACTGTTGCCAACATATTTTATTCATCCCGGACCAGTGGGCGGGCAATACATTTTTAAATTTAAATGTGGATTGTTGTAAATAAAAATTTGTAGGTTCATTGTTTTAAATAATTATAGTAGTATTTGGCAGGAGTATTATTAGTAGTAGGAGTATTAGTGGTAGTATTAGTTGTAGTTGTAGTGGTAGTAGTAGTAGTTGTTGTTGTAGGAATAGCAGTATTAGTATTAGCAGTAGTAGTAGTAGTGGTGGTGGTGGTGGTTGTAACAGATGCAGCATATTTGCTCCATGGAAGCGCAAACACACAGAGATTATGGTTACGATAAAGGGGGCCAGCCCCCAGAACTTTCAAAGTTAAGCACGCAGCCCACCACGTGTAACCGAGTATTGGTAACTGTCATAATGACTGTTGCCAACATATTTTATTCACCCCACACCAACGGTCGGGTACTTTAGCTTTAGGATTCCAGTATTTCTTTTCTTTGAAAGCTCATTAAATCTATTTTCATATGTAGAAAAAAAAATGGGATGGGCCATCAAAGCACTAGAGAGAAAAGTGAAATATGATAAATGTCCCTGTAAAAAGTAAAATGAAATCTTACAGTGCTATCTTCATTTTTAGATTTGAATTTTATTTACAGGCTTTAGGCATCTAAGGCTCAGGCCGGGATACGGGTGGGAAAAGGGTGTTGGAGGATGTAGGGCAGGGGCTATAATGACGGTGCCATCCCGTGCCTGCCGTAATTGAAGAAAATCCTGGAACGGTTAGTGCTTAGTGTTGGAAAATTAAAAAGTTTTATAAAGATTTATTAATAAAACCAAAAGTATTATAAAGATTTATAATAAATCTTATAAGGCCCACTTGCTATGAATTTTCGGGATAATTTTCAAAACATCCATAAATGCCGGATTTTCGGAAACATATTCAAAAACACAAAATTTTCATTTTTTTTAAAAAAAAAGTATGCAAAAATGTCGGATTTGAGGAACATTTTCAAAAATACAAAATTTTTGAAAAATCCAAAAAAAGTCGGAAAATGTTGAAAACATTAAAATATATTTAAAATAGTTTCGTAAAACCTTTGTCCAGTCGCCCAGCGGCTTTCACTGGACCGATTTGAGTGATTTTCCTAAATTGTTCCTAATTACATGTAGATATGTAATGAAGCATTCGCATCCTTCTCCTCTTTATCAACTTTGAATTAAACAGAATCTCATTTTCCTCCCTATGTATTTCTTATGAGAATCTTTTCTGCAGAAGCTTTATCCAGCCGCCCAGCCGTTTCTACTGAACCGATTTTCATGAATGTTTATTTTTTAATTTTCGTATTTACACACATATATGTTATCAAGCGGCCGTGGCTCTCGAGCCCGAGGCCTTGGCTTATCATTCGGGAGGCCTTGGGCAGAGTTTCAGCGGCCGACTATTTTGACTGATTTTTCTCGAGAGTTATTCCTGTCACACCAGACTAATTCCGGAATGGTATTTTCAAATTAGGCCCTGGCCGACACCTTACCGCTTCACTTCCCCTCCCCGAACCGGCCTGAGCCTTAGATGCTTTAAGGTCATAAATAAACTTAAAAAACCTACGTATGTTACGAAAAATTCACATCTCTCTCCTTCTGGATGTTCTTGCGGAGCCGCGCACACAATAGTCGAGTGCAGCCTGTTAATCCTTTCTTGAACTATCGTATAAAGAGCGCTCGGACCACGCTCTGTTTCAACTGGTTCCGTGGTGTATTCGGTAAGGTTTGGATTTCGGTGCCAAAAGTACTCGGTTCGATCCCGAATCTTGCAAAAATATTTTCTGACCGTTTTCAAGGATCGTCAAGTTTTCTTAGCTTATCTATATTTAAAATAGTTTCAAAATCTTTTCTCCAGTCGCTCAGAAATTAGTAGGTAAAAATTTGGGAGCTAACCGAGAAGAACTTTGATTGATTAAATTTTTATATAAAAGATTGGTATCCGTTATTGTATTCTAGGAAGTCATATTCTATTGGTTTTTCAGCCTGTATCTTCTCAGAATATCACCACTGACACTTACGGAAAGGATATTACATCGTCTGAGCTATTTCCAGTTTCTCTTGGTCAGTAGTTTACCACGCTAAATTCAAAAGTTTTGATCGGCCTCCTGGAAGAACAAAATCCTACTTCGGTGTAAATTCTTCAGGGTGAAGATGAAATTGAAATTCTACAATAGCTGCTGAACTTTTGGATAGTTTAGACACGAGCGGCTCATCACCATATATTCTAGAACTGAAAGGAGGAGGATCTATGGCGATGATTTCGAGGAACTTAACGAAGAACAAGGCTTACATAGTGCCATAAGATTAATTCTTTACAAAATATGTGATAACTTCTTAGATCTACAAATTACAACTGAGGTTAATGTTGACTAAAGAGTACTTCTTCCTCGCTTTCATTTATCGCCCTCTGACTACTTTTTCATTTTCTTCCAAAACAATACAATTTACAATTCAATTTGTATTCTGTATGACAATAAATAAGACCCCAGAATTATCCCTCACCCTCAATATTGTAAGCATATATTTGCCTAAAACTCTTTCCAGTCATTGTCTGTTGTATGTAACACTATCGTGTGCTAGTTCAGAATGTAAAAACTGAACTAAAACCAATAGATCGACGCACTGCTAACGTTGTATGGAAAAATATTTCGTAAATTTAAAGAGTATTTTATATTTTTGGTCTATAATAATTACTGACTTATGATATTATTTTCTCTTCTGTGTTTTGTCCTTTATTTTACAACATTCTTCTTTTCTAATACTTTATTACCTCTCTTTTTATCTATCCAATTCCCTTATTTTAAAATACTGCGGAGCAGCACGGGCACATTAGTATTTTATTATTATGAACTAAACTTCTGCAAATTATTTGGGAACTCTTGGTTACTAACAACATTTAAGTGGAAAGGAAATGCATAATGATGTAATGCTGTTCATGAAGTAATGCTGTTCATGAAGTAATGCTGGTGTCTATTATTAATCCAATTTTCTTGGGATTGCTGCAAGAATAGGTTTTGCTGGATAGCTAAGCTTTCATTACCATACAGCGGTAACATCTTCACCGCTGTATGGTAATGAAATGGAGATGTTACCGCTGTATGGTAATGAAAGCTTAACTATCCAGCAAAACCTATTCGGGCAGTAATCCCGAGAAAATTGGATTAATTACATAATGATGTAGTTTATAATAAAAAGGGACTTATTTTTTACTAACGTTTTCTAAGTTTATAAGTCTCAAACAGAAATGGATGGATTACTTTTCTAAAATAATAGTATGTTCTTCCACTAGTTTTTGCTGCGTAAAGATACATGGGTTAATTGAAAAAGCTACATATATATTATTGCCCCAACTGCAAAATCGTTTGCCCGTCCTTAAATCTACTTCTGGCTACGGACCTGTTTCGGAAACCAATAAACGATTCATTTCGAGTGCATGTTTTAAGCAGAAAACTCAGATGATGTGCACATGGAAAGGCCCAAATGGAGCTTTAAGCAAAATTGACTATATTATATCAAATAACACGGAAATTGTTCAAGACGTGTATGTTCTGAACAGTTTCGAAATTTCGAGTGATCGTAGAATGGTGTGATGAGAGTTTGAAATAAACAGAAGATTAGAGAAGAATGTTATCAGAGGAAACCCGTCATTTTAGATTTTAGAAATCTAGGGAAGGGCAGACATAAATTCGATATAGAACAATCAATACAGTCAGCCTCTGGGTAGAGATAGAAAATTAAAAAGATATCAATTGCAGAAATAATGTACTGACTGGGAAAACAAGAGAGACCGAAAAAGAAATAGCAGGCATGAAAAGGAGAGTAAAATCTCAGAAGAAACTAAACTTTTTATGAATAAAAGAAGGGAAATGAAAAAGGGGGAAAATACCATAACGAGGATTGAATACATAGAAGTAAATAAAACATTAAGGAAGAATGCACGAAAATACAACACAAATATTGTTAGGAAAGAAACCACTGAAAACAAAGCTTGAAGAAAATCAAACAACAGGTCTTGAGCTGGGAAAAAACAAATACTGCGTTTGAGTGACCTGATGGGACGGTAACCAGAAATTATAAAAATTTTGAAAAATGTAAAGAGAATTGAACTACTCATAAAGAAATATCAGATCCAAACATACTGGGTCGTTAGTGCATCGTTAGTGCATAAGACACGAAGGTTAGTGTTCCATTCCTAAGCGGGATATAACGAAATAATTGTGGGTGGAACCAACTTGACGTCAAGTTGGCCCTATCTACTATGAAATATTAATCCCATCCCGACCCAACCATACTGGATTGTTAGTGCATCGTTAGTGCACGTTAGTGCATATGACCCGAAAACGAGATATAACGAAAAAAAACAGTGGGTGGGATCAACTTGATATCAAATAAGCCCTAAGAAAAAGGAAATTCTAGACCCATTCCGACCTAATCATACTGGGCCGTAAGTGCTTCGTTAGTGCATATGACTCGAACATTAGTGCTCAATTTCTAAGCGAGATATAAAGAAAAAACTGTGGGTGGGTCAACTTAACGTCAAGCCCGTAAGAAATTACCCATCGATAAACCCATCCCGACCCAACCACATGGGTTCGTAAGTGCTTTGTTAGTGCTCATTAGCACATATGAGTCCTCGATTCCTAATCGAGATATTACGAAACAAGTTAGAGCTGTGATTCTATGAACAGTCGCAAGAGCTCCGGGCCCTTGATAGAATATGGTTCATGAGATATATTTTTGGCATGAGGAATATTAATGGTTATCTAATATTTTTCCCTTTTCCCTTTCTAGAAACTCATCTTCAACTGTTAGGGTAATTTCATGTTAGCAGTCTGGGGCTAACCCCCATGGCCCCCACTCCTTACGAAACCTACCTTTGCATATACAAACAATTGCTTGCTATTTCATTTACCCTTTCCCCTTAGCGAAATAACTATTTTGCACTATTAATGACTTTTGATGTAAGCATTCGGGCGCAATCCCACTGTCCCCCCCCCCAGACAAATATCTTTCCACCATGCACTTGCGTTTTGAATGAGCGAAGACCTTTCGAATGACAACTCATACATGTCTTCACCTTATGGTTTATGATACAGATTAATAGCATGGGCTGGAAACACTGAAAACGGGGTTTGTTGAGAGCAGGAAAATCCGCAGTATGGTTCTATTGTGTCAAATAATATTTATGCCAAGTTTCGTGCTACTATGACTAATAGAATGGAAGCTATTTTAAAATATTTTTATAACAAATGGACTGGCAACACTGATAAGAGCCTTGCTTGGCAGAGTCGGCTATCTTGTTGCTTTTGTGACGAATAATGTTTGTGCCAAGTTTGGTGCAACTAGGTCAAACTGAATGTAAGAATTTTGAACAAATAAGTTTTAAGTTGTTTTTTTTAAATTGGCTGGCAACACTGAACCACTGCACCGATCAGGGTGATTCCAGGAGCTTTGAGCTAGTTTTTTCAATACCTTTCCAACGGCACCTCACACACCTTTCTATCCCTTATAGTTCCTGAGATTTAATTTCTAGACACGGACAGATGGACACAATGAGTGGAAATAAGGTTCCTTTTAGCTATAGCTTTGCTATCAAGGGACCCAAAAACTGTGTGTTGTGCCAACTTGACATCAAATAACCCTTAAAAAAGAAATGTTAGACCTATCGCAATCCAACCATACTGGGTCGTTAGTGCTTGTTAGTGTATGTGACACTAATGTTATTGTTCCATTTCTGAGCGAGATATAACGAAGAAACTGTGGGTGGGTCCAACTTGACGTCAATTTAGCCCCACCCATAAACTAATTATTTGTGGAATATTTTTAAAAAATCTCATATAATAAATATATCTAGCCCCTTTGGTATACGAGAAGTTATGACGGAAATCCGAGAATGGTAGCTTTCATCTATGTGGACGAATAAAATTGTGAATAGGTTGTGAATAGCTCAAAGAAATAACCTCAGGTCCATTTACTTGTAGTACGACATATTCAAATTTCAGTTTAAACATGCTGTGAATTTTGTACAATTTTTGTAACTTTTTGTACCACCAAGAAAAAAATTTGTACCACTCACATAAACAAACTAGGCAAATTGCGAACTGTAGTATGACCTACTCAAATTCAAAATTTAATATAGGCTACTCAGAATCTTGTACTATTTTTGTAACTATTTGTACCACCAAGAAAGAATTTTGAACCCCTCAAATAACGGCCAGGGGCGGGTTTCAAAATTTGGGGCTAGGCATTTAGTTGTAGTACAACTTCTTCATATTCAAAATTTAACATGCTCAGAATTTTGTACTTTTTGTAACTTTTTGTACCACCAAGAAAGAATTTTGTACCCCTCAAATAACGGCAAGGGGCGGGTTTCAAAATTTGGGGCTAGGCATTTAGTTGTTTTGTAGGGCAACGCTCTAGCCGAGCTGGTCTACTGGTTCCTGTAAGATCACAGAAGTGAAGCAGCTCTGGGTCTGGTCAGTGCTTGGACGGGTGACCGTTGCAGTACTCCAGATGGTGTTGCCTGAGCGGCGTTCACCCAGCATCGTGAGGCCAATTGCGGAGCTACTTGAATAAAGAGGTGGCGGACTTCGGTCACGAAAACCGACATTAACGGCGAAACAGGATCACATTTGTTGACCTGGCCTGACCTGAACACAGGGGACCCGTAGACTCGATCTAAACATTGACCCGGTTATCAGGTCTCAAACTCGACCCGAATGGCCCGATAGACCCGGTATCAAATTTGAACCAATTGACCCGAATGACTCGGAACTCGATCTTGACCCAAAACCACCAGACTAGCAACGCTACGACACAATGATCGAATTTTGATCCAATTTATCCGGTGACGCTCTTGCTTCTGTAGTATGATGAATAAATCTATATTGTAATTTGTGAGATTCCTTGAGAAGTGAGCTTATGTACAGGAACTTTAATTTTTAAAGTTTTAAAATATGGTAGTGCTTTTATGCTATTTAATATTTCAAACACATTTCATCTTTTCATAATTGGTTTTACCAGTATTTGCAAGTCACCGGCGACATTTGTGTTCTTTTCAGGAATATGAGACTATTTCTACATTTTAATATTATTGTTAGGAACTTTCCGGCTTCTTATTTTCCTTACTGTTGTGAGTAAAACCCCCGCTTCCTGTCGCCCCTAAAAGAATGTTCAAATACAACTCTGTATAAGGAAAGGATTAAATAACTACTATGCCCTCCTTGTCAAAATCGGATCATCGGGTCACACCGGGTTCCATGCATAGACACAGTAACACGTTTCAGGTATGGTTCCTGAGTTGAAATTTGTCTCCAGGAACTGGGATCTGCATTATCTATACGGGTTTGAAATAGTCTCCCAAAGACATGTCCAACGACACCTCCACCAAGGTAGTTTTCTGCTTCAAGGTTTCATCGGTTATTGAGGGGAAGGAATTAAAGAAGTTTTTCGGCATGGGAGAAAGTAACTTAAGCATTATTCATTCTTTTCCTCTTTTGAAGAAACTCTTTATTAAATATAGCACTCCAACTCCTTTGAGAACCGTATATCAGTGGAGAGACTCTTCAGTTAAAAGCAAGAGGAGTGTTGCATTATAAAGAGGACACTACTTTAAGGCAGTGGTTTAAACCGCGGATCCGCCAAGCTATTGTAACGGTCCTCAAAAATTTACTTTATTTAATCAAAATTCTTTCTTGGTGGTACAAACAGTTAAAAAGAGTAGTACAAAATTCTGAACGTATTGAATTTAAATTTGAAGAGGTCGTACTGCAACTAAATACCTAGTGCCAAATTTTCAAACCGCCCCTGCCCATTATTTGAGTGGTACATTTTTTTTCATGGAACAAATACGTACAAAGGGGTACAAAATTCTGAGCATATTAAATCTTGAATTTGAAGAAGTCGTACTACAACTAAATGCCTAGCCCTAAATTTTGAAACACACCCTTGGCCGTTATTTGAGGTGCTCAAAATTCTTTCTTGGTGGTACAAAAATAGTACCAAATTCTGAGCATATTAAATTTTGAATTTGACGAAGTCGTACTACAACTAAATGCCCAGTGCAAATTTTGAAACCCGCCCCTCGCCGTTATTTGATGGGTACAAAATTCTTTCTTGGATGGAACAAATGCGAACAAAGGGGTACAAAATTCTGAGCATATTAAATCTTGAATTTGAAGAAGTCGTACTACAACTAAATGCCCAGTGCAAGTTTTGAAACCCGCCCCTCGCCGTTATTTGAGGGGTACAAAATTATTTCTTGGTAGTACAAAAAGTTACAAAATCCTGAGCATATTAAATTTTGAATTTGAAGAAGTCGTACTACAACTAAATTCCTAGCCCCAAATTTTGAAACCCGCCCCTGGCCGTTATTTGATGGGTACAAAATTCTTTCTTGGTGGTACAAAAAGTAATAAAAATAGTACAAAATTCTGAGCATATTAAATTTTGAATTGAAGAAGTCGTACTACAACTAAATGCACAGTTAAAATTTTGAAACCCGCCCCTGGCCGTTATTTGAGGGGTACAAAATTATTTCTTGGTAGTACAAAAAGTTACAAAAATAGTACAAAATTCTGAGTAGCCTATATTAAATTTTGAATTTGAGTAGGTTGTACTACAGTTCGCAATTGTGCCGAAAATTTTGAATTTTATCTAATTTGATGTGTGTGGTACAATTTTTTTTCTTGGTGATTCACAACATGTTTAAACTGAAATTTGAATATGGGGCACTACAATTAAATGGACCTTACAGACCTAATAACCGTGGGTTAAATTTTCCGATTTGGATTATCTTTACATACATACATACATACATACATACATACATATATATATATATATATATATATATATATATATATATATATATATATAAAATTTTCTATCTTCTCTAGGACACGACTATGATGGACATCTCCCACAACAGTAGCTTTCAAATATGATCGAGATTAAAAATGGTGGAGAATATGTTGATAAATGAAGCTCTAGAGCAATATTTTTGTGTGTGCGTGCATGTGATAAACATCGATACAAACATGTTTTGTTCCGAGTGACCGTACCTTAGTTGGTAGAGCGTTGATTCGTATTCGGGAGGTCCTCGGTTTGATACTAGCCGCTGACTGTCCTGACTTAGGTTCTCCCAGTGTTTCCTGAGCCGCATCAGGCATGTACCGGGATGGTACCTTCAATTCAGGACCTAGCCGACTCCTTACTGCATTTCGTACAACCACATCCCGGAGTGATCCATAGATGCCTAAAACCTATAGATAAGATGCAAACCAACGGAGTATAATATGTAAACCTGTCGCTCTTAAGCGGGATATAGCTTATTAATGCCGGGTCAATACGACCGAGATCTATCGAGTGGCCGTAGCTCAGTTGCTACAGCGTTGGCTTAGCAATCGGAAGGTTCTAGGATGGCCGTCTATTCTGACTGAGTTAGTACCGGGCCATTTTCCTCATGACACGTATAATTAATGTTTAGAATAATTCGCAGAGATAGTATAAATACACATACAGTGGTGGAAATGGGGGTATAAAGGCAGAGAGAAAGTGTGAAAAAGAAGAAACCAGGGGTATTGAGGATGGAGAAAGACGATATATTTAAAAAGTAACATTCGATACGCTTCAAAGGCAAAGGTATATCTTGGTCGTATATGCCAGTGACATGTGTATTTGACAGAACAAACAAAATGAGGCCGTGGTGGGGTGGAAAATGGTATAAAGGCATCCAATTTTCTTCATTGCCTGGCGCCATCTATACGTCCAACACCATCCCCGATGTTTCGTCGAGAACAAACTGACACAGTGTGATAAGAAATGAGCGTGAGTGAACGTCAGTGTCTGTTGTGTGGATCTTGCCTCGTAGAAAAGTGTTGTCGAGTGAAGAACGAGCACGTGTCTATGCGTACAAGGAAATGGGCCTGGCGAATCGGCAAATTGCAAAACGGTTAAATCGGTCAAGTTGTGTTGTTGATAATTTCGTTCGGTTGGGTGCCCAATACGGGAAGTATGGTAGAACGAGAAAACTGTCGAAGGCTGCGAAACGTTTAATTGTGCGCCAGGCCAAGGCCGAGAACATGTCCTCGTCCCAAATTGTTGCTTCTTGCAAGTTACCTGTTACGTCCAGAAGAGTGCGGCAAATTTTGAACCAAGAACCGAATCTTGTTTTCAAGAAACGGAAGCGGAAACAAGCCCTTAGTGCAACTCACAAGCTGAAACGATTGCGATTTGCGGAGAACCATATGTCATGGACATCCGAATCGAATCACGTTGTGTTTAGTGATGAGAAGAAGTTCAATTTGGATTTTAAGTTCAAGTGGATTTCAATATTATTGGCATGACCTCAGGCAAGAGTAGCAAGTGCAAATGAGCAGGAACTTTGGTGGCGGCAGTGTTATGATTTGGACAGCGTTTTGTGTTCAAGGTAAATCCAACATTGCGTGGATCAACACCAGAATCAATTCAGCTGCATACACCGAGAAGTTGGAAATAGAATTGCTGGGGATGTTTGAGGCGTTGGACGATCAGAACCTGATTTTCTAACAAGACAACGCTGCTATCCACACTGCAGCAGCAACGTGACAGTGGTTTCAAGACAAAGGGATCATAGTTATGAACTGGCCAGCGCGAAGCCCTGATCTTAACAATGATCACGGATGAAACT
>JAGDQP010053684.1:0-13507 GCA_022664845.1 Lepisma saccharinum
ATATTTATTTTACAGGGAAATTGTTGGTTTGTTTGCGCCTTCGAATAAAATATTTGAATTATTTATGAGAAATTTGAGCTTAACGTTTCTGAAACAAAACTTCAATTCGTGGTGGAATTGAAAACAAAGAGTTAACTTATAGTCTGAACGTAATTGTTTTTTGAAGAAAGAATGAAAAATAGTAGTGACTAAGTCTCCCGCATTGTTGCCAACTCATACGATAGTTTGTGGCGGGAACGAACAAAAAAAAAGGTTGAGATCCACTGTCCTTCTGAGTGCGAATTAATTCTAATTGGATGCCTAAAATCCTACCAAACACGCGTAAAACGTCTTCAATGCTGCACTGTAAAAAACTGTACCTTGAATTGGGAGTACAAAAGGCAGTGGCGAACCCAGGGATGGGTTTAGAGAGGCGGTTCTTTGCCTCCCAGTTCTTGGGACGGAACAGATTAATAGAAACAAAAACGATGGTAAAATATGAATCTGGGTCCGTCACTGATTCTCAAAAATTGGGAGTACATTATACTACCTATTTGCACTGCTCGCGGTATGGTGCATCGCGAACTGCTGTCACTTGGGCAAACAATAAATGCTACTATGAATTAGCAGCAATTGGAATGTGTGCATGGAAAACTGAAAATCGTGGAGCCAGCGTTTGTGAAGCACAGAGATATTAACAGGGTAACGTGAAGCCACACGCTGTTAAGATCACCCGTGACACAATTATCCGGGAAACACTCCCGCATCCCTCACATTCCTCTGACATTGCACCTTCTGATTACCATTTGTTCCATTCGTTAGACAACCATCTGCAAGGACGACGGTTCCTAACCCTCGATGAAGTGATATACGCACTTTACGAATTCTTTGGTTCATGTTCCGCTTTCTACAACCCGAGGATCCACCGTCTGACAGGCCATTGCTGATGATTGGGACTGTTTCTGATTTTCTAGCTGCATCCTACTTTACGTCATGGCCAGAGCCGGATTAACGGGTGCCCCAGGGCCCCCAAATGCTTCAGGGGGGCCGCCAAAAGAAACTCAGTTACCTATATAAATAGTACGCAAAGGGTCAGGGACGTTCTAACGTATGGGCACAGTGGTCAGTCGTCTGGGGCCCCTAAACTTATACTGGCCTACCCCCGACCATGCTAATCGAAATACTTCTAACAAGCATTGACTTTACTAAATCCTTAATTTGATCATATTTTACTCAATTTGGAAAAGTATTGCACGTCAGTTCCCTATCAGTAAAGGCAAATGTTGAGTGATACGTGGTAAAATATGATTACGGTTTTAGAATCAGCTTCCTACAAGTACACCACTAAAAGATGATGCAACGTATGATATAGTTTAATGGTTGATAGCAGACTATTTACACTGTATTTTTAGTTCAGGGGCTCTCGAACTTTTAGACCGAAATTGATACTTTCGTCGTTGCACTAAGTATATAATATTACTGATTTTTCAATGCTAATATCTACATTTGTATGAATTCCTGTTCCAACGAGGCAGAATATTTGTTAGCGTGTTTGCCTTGTAATTAGGTTTCAAGAACAATTGCCGGTAAAACTTCGGCAAACTTTATTTTGTATGAGCCATTCTAATAACTTTTGACTTCGGTCCGTCACGATTATCCGTCACATTCTAGTTAAAACCCACAATCAAACACCCATGCCCCATGCTTTTCCTTGTTTTCCTCAATTACACTCGGGAAATGTTGGGATAGTAGCTTGAATAATACAATGGAACAACAATATAAAAAGCTGCGCGTGTACGTACAAAAAATTAATGTAATACATAAAATCAGCATCTTTAAAAAAATAAACAATATTTTTTTAAATACATACTTTTCTTAAACAATCTGTAATAAAATCTATATAAAAAAAAACGTTTATGTATGACTCAAAGGAAAAGCATGAGGCGCGCTATCATATACAGGCACTTAAAAAATTCTTGAATTGGCGCGCCCCATGCTTTTCTTTCTAGTTTATTTTACAATCAATAAATTTCGCTAATGGTCTAATTTTATTTACCGTTTCCATGGTTGTTTGTGCAGCCAGGGACCCGAGTAAATTGCTATGTCCAAGGGCCAAGAATGATGTTAAGACGACCCTGCACATGAGGGTAGATGGGGCCCTAACAGAGTCAATAACCGGGGCCCCCAAATAGCTTAATCCTGCACTGGTCATGACGTTTCTCTTTGTAGCATCAACATCCGATAGATCTGTATTAGGCTGTCTTATTTTAAAATATGTTCCGACTTCGACTATGAAGTATTGTATAAGCAAACATCCATAAATATATAAACTTTGACACATCAAGTCTCAGCCAGACCTTTGTGGATGAGAACTGCTGAAACTTTCGATAAACTTTCAGACCCCTGCATGTCTGGAAAAGCCAGATATGATAACTTTATCAAATACTACACACACATCTCAACTTAGTATCTGACCATCGTAACATAATTTCAGAGAACTTCTTTGACTGAGATACTTTATATATTTATATATATATATACATCCTGCTTGTTTCCTCTAAAACTCATTTCCATCATGGTAAAGGTCGTGCATTTTTAATATATGGCGTATTTTACGTCTGAGTGCAGTGGAGTCATGGAGGAAAACGAACGAAAAAACAAATGCATGTCGCAACGCTACAGGAAACAAGTCTTATCTTCAACAGAGTATATCTACAGGAAAGGTCGGTCCCAACTATTTTAGGTGAATAATAAAGTACAAATAATAATAATAATAATAAATGTTGCCATAAAACAAGTTACTGCTGAATATCCATAAAGAAATGTTAATCTTTCAGTCTTATTACACGTGGTTTGTATACTCTTCCAAATATCTCTTGTTTTATGTTTACAGAATACTTAAGTCTTAGAACCTCTAACTTTCACCCTGCACTGGTATTACTTCAAGGTACTATACCGAGATTCTCTCAGTATGACTAAGGGGAAACCAGAAAATATCTCAGCCAGAATGGTCCGCGAGAGCTTGGTGGCAAATAAATGCAAACTGCAATTATCTAGTTACACATAAGAGGCGGTAACATCTGATACGTCATAACTTAGACCGTCCTATTGATAACTAGTCTGAAAAGTAGGCAGTTTGTACCATCATGTACGTACAGTATATGTTTTACTTTAGGCACTGGTAGTTATCAATGTCAAAAAGTTTTCAATCGCTGCTGATTGAGTTACGTAGCAACTACATGCCAGATAAAACATCCCACATGAAGTGTGGCCACAGTGTGATACAGTGCGTTATATAACAAAACAACCATTCTAAGAAACTGATAATTCAAGATTGACAACGCCACAGTGGCAGCGGTAAGATAGGATATAAATCCAGTCCTTATGATCTAGTGACTTGGAACATTAACTGATTCAACAGATATTAGTTATTACTGTCCCAAACGAGCTGGTGAGCTCACGGGACCTACAAGTTTTTGGTAACTTGGGCTCCGAAGTCCGAACCACTCCACTCAATGCACCACGGCGTGAATAGAACCCGTGACCACGCGCATAGAAATCGAGAGCAATAAACTCTCGGGCAGCCCGAGGTTGAGACCAGAACTGACAAAGCGCACCGGTTTTACTCATGCTATTACCGACCATATTTAAAGGAGAATTTCAGGAAAACCCTTTATGTCTGTCCTTTGGAGTGCCTTATATCAGGTCAAGTCAAGTCTATTCTTTCGCTGCTGCCCCGAGGAAGGGAATGGGTAAGGTAGGTCAGGGTCTATACTCTAGGTATTATCACCGCATTCGCCTGGCAGGTTCGACAAAACAAGCAATTCTCACAAATCAAATAGTATGGCTGACACGAGCACGATTTCACCCTCTCCGTCTTCCCATTGCAACCGTAACCACAAGACCACGGAAATTCGGTGATGGTATTCAAGGTTTTCTTTATAATCTCTCTAAAATGGTATCTAGAATAAAGGTTCTGGTCGCTATTTCCCCAAAGAGAGCTCGCTGAGGGTCAACACCCTCGTTACTTTAACTTATCACGGACCAATATTTACAAGATTCCATTCATTTAAATTAATTAAATAAATTAATCAATTAAACAAACAAAGGGGAAATAAGTGATCTTTCTATTAGCCTTAGTATATAAACTTTGAAATGACAAGTGTTGTATTATAGTATCTCAGTTTTGGTGTCGAATAAAATGCATATATACACTAATAGATAGAAATATTTTCCAAAACTTATTTCTGATGAAATACACAAAATACCTACAATGAGAATTTAAACGATGATGATGCTGACGTTATTCTGATAGGATCCTCACGAAAATTAAATCTCTTTGGAGAGCCGTTCAAAATACGGCGACATGAGATTCACATAAAATCAATCCAGCGGAGCGATTATTTCGTCTAGAAATGGAGATCATCGTATCCCACAGAAGTTAGTATGACGAGTACAACATAGTTTAATATATATCGGCAACGCAATATTTTTTATTACAAGAATTTTGAAACTCAGATACTGAATAACTAACCCATAATTCAAAGAGCTAACATGGAATAACATTGAGAAACAAACATTCCATTGCAAATGCACAAAATGAGAGAATACTTTAAAATACTTATTCATAAACCCAATGATTCACTTCTTAATGCATAAACTATCGCTCCTTTGCGAGTTAATGTTTATATAAATCAAAGAAGTCAGCGTTGCGATTCTATTAACAATCGCGTAGGCTCCGGTCCCTTGGTAACATCTCAGGCACAAACATTAACTTTCATAATATAGGTTGGCAACACTGACAACTAGAGTGCTTAGGACGAGAACACTCACAGTATTTTTACTGAGTCGACTACTGTTCATGCCACGTTTGGTGCGGATATGTTCAACGGTATACCAGTAAATTGAAAAAATGAATTTTAAAGCATGTTGGCAACACTGAAAACGTACGTGTTTATGGGCAGGGACAACCACAGTATTTTGTACTCTGTCGAATAATGTTGATGACAAGTTTGGTGCTGCTACGTCTAACGTAATGACTGCAATTTGAAAATTTTGAACTTCACAGAAAATAGGTTCGCAACACTGACAACTGGGCTATTTGGGGGCGAGGATCCACAGTCTTGTGGCGAATAATGTTTATACCAATGTTGGTGCGGATAGGTATCACGGAATGGACTTAAAAATGGATTGATAACACTGACCAAATCAAGAAAGTTCCGTGGATCTGAGCAAGTCTAGCGAAGAGCTTTCCAACGACACTTCAACCATCTCTCTATACCTTGTGGTTCCTCAGTTTTATTTGTTGTGCACGGATAGACGAACGGACTGCGAGGATTTATAAGGTTCCTTTTCATAGCTTCGCTATCAAGGGACTTACCAAGATAAAGTCTAAATGAGTAGCTCAACTGCAAAACGATGTGTTTACTCTGGCATTTCTCCAAGCAATGAGGAAAAATGAAAAATTCTTCTGACTTCTTACCTGGGAATATATTCTTTTTTTTTCACAGGGTAAATAACATGTTTTTCACATTGACCATAGGCTAATATTAAAACCTACGATATGAAGAATCAAGGAATACTAATATATAAGTTTTTATTTTTTTTATTTTTGGACAATCTACAACTTGTTTGGTCTACTTAAAATATGAACCAGATGAATATTATTTGCAGTTAAGTTAGGTTATATACAATGAAATTTTCAATACAATTCAGAATAACAATCATTAGTAACTCAAAGTATTGCATATCTTGTAATTACAAAATGATTTAAAACGTAAGTGACCCTCACAATTTTTGCTCAGACCTATGATAAAGGTTTGTAACAGAACTACTAAAAGTTCATGGTTTTCGTAGATCGGGACAGGGGTAAATATACAGTATGAATGTATATTTGTGTTTTTATTACCATGCTGCTTTTTGAAGAGCGAAAATAGTGAAAAGGTAGCAACACTGCAAAGGGTATAATCCTTAGTGTTCTAGCAATGAAATGTTTTCCAGGTCTGCGAAAGGCAGATTCGGTCACTTGACAGTATCTCAGAACACAAAAACATTAATTAATTGCCTGCTAAATGTCAGATCTCGGATCGCTGTCTCAGGAGGGAAATTAACTACTACTCTGAGAGTTCATTTTACCATTCTCTTTTCAAGCAAAACATGAAAAGACTGAAAAAAGAAAATAACTAACTTCTCTGCTAAGATAGGGATTCTAGGTCTGAAATTTGGTATGCGCGTACATTCGCAGACCTGGAAAACGTTCCACCGCTAAAACACTACGAAACGGAACAATATATCGGGTGATTAAAAAAAAGGAAAATTTTGAAAATTAAATAATTTCATGATTTTTTTTAAAATAAATTATTTATCGCATTTAATTGTAAAAATAATGCCATTTGAGAATACATACAGTATAATTTATTTTTTGAAGATGACCTCTTGCACAGGTGAGCTCCTCCTCTACGCAAACATTTGTTAACAAACAAAATTTTAGATATTGGGCACAAGAGCTACACCAGCGTCCATTGCACAGCAACAAAGTTACTGTGTGGTGTGCTATGCCATCATACGGTGTGATGGGCCCTTATTTTTTTGAGGACGAGACTGGCCATGCGATTAGTTACATCGGATCGTTACGTCGCCATGCTTGAAACCTTTGTTGCGCAGAGATTTCCACACATTATTGACACAGCCTAGTTTCAACAAGATGGATTAACGTCCCACACAGCACGAATATCGATGGCTGCTGTACGCCAATTGTTTGGGGAACGTGTAATTTCGAAACATGATGACATTCAATGGCCTCCCAGATCCCCTGTTTTGTCAGCTTGTGATTTCTTTTTGTGGGGGCATCTCAAATGCAGTGTTCCTTAGTCGACCTGCTACAATGGAAGACTTGAAAGCCAAAATCCGAGCAGCAATTGCCGAAATTCCAGTTGAGATGTTACGTCAAACCATTAACAATGTAACGAAGAGACTGCAGGAACGTTTGCGTAGAGGAGGATTATTTAATTTTCAAAATTTCCCGTTTTTTTTAAATCACTCTGTACTTAATTTTTAATGCTTGATCTAGCTTTTGTAGGAACATCCCTTAGACTTCTGATTCGAGCCGAACTAGGCCGCCCATTACCGGGTTGACACCTTTCAACTGTTCCAGAACTGCACCATAGGGAAAAATTGCAAAAAATAATTTTCTTAGAATTTGCCATGGAACCATACAATAATGTCCCTGGACATGCTCTGTATATAGAAAAATATTTTACACACAATACTTGAAGATATATTGGACAAAGTAAAGTTCAACTCGTCTACTAAAATACTAATTGAGTAAATACTATTTAAAGCTCAGAATGCTGTTTTCAATATCTTGCTTGGAAGGAATATATACTATTTATATGACTCACACAACTAGCTTAAGTCATTTATGCCAAAGCGTAACATCTTTATTGATGCCAACACTCAAAGCAGCAATGGCTTTATGAATGAAAAGAAAATCCGTATCTATTGTTCCGTTATCATCTTTGTACGCACTGCCAATATCTTTCTTCGATTATCGATCACCAGACAAGTTCCACATGCTGCTAAAGAATGATATCACTTCAAGGATAAGTACTTCCCATAGAATAGTTTCACACGAAAACACACATTTACTACAACGTGGCAAGCAATTAAGAGGCAAAAAACGATGGGATTTAACTTACATTACTTGCGCTATTTATGTGCAAAAAACTTACTCCAGAAATTATTTTATCAACGTACCTGTGACTCAAAAATAAAGAAATATACTACTAAATTTAACTTCCTGTACACAAAAATGTTGTGTATGGTTGCTGGTTATTTAAAAACATATATATTTAAGGGTTTCTGGCACCTTTAGCTCAGACCGGGATGAGTTAAGTAGAGGATAGAGAAGATCTTGGTCAGGGCCTTTCTTAAGGTACCATCACATCATTCGTCTGGTGGAAATGAGGGGAAACCCTGGAAAACCTGTCAGGATGTTCGACGCGGGGTTCGAACCTGCGTACATATTCATTATGATTGCTGGTGAAAAACGAACAGAAAAATTATTCAGCAAAGAAGCAATTTATTTTCCCCTGTGGTAGCCTAATAGCAGAATACGCAGCCGCCAATTGGACGATCTGGGTTCGAATCCTGATAAAGGCAACGACCACTTTTTCTGTATAATTTTTCAATCTTGTTATATACTAGGGGTATTCGGAACTCCGGAATGGAAATCAAGATTCGAGAATCGGAATTACAATCTTCGTGAGTCCGGATTTTCGAGAAGCCGGCATATACAAATTTCGAAGAGTCGGAATCAATCAATGGAATTCCAAATTCCGGAATTGACTTCGGACTCCCAAACACCCTTACTAAACACTTGGTTTACTTATATTCAAATTCTTTCGAGGTACAAAAAAATCAGCTTCTATTTTATTACTATGCGATGGAACATCCGATCAAGATTTGAAACTATGAGTAATTAGAATCACAGAACAATCAGCAGCAAGGTATAACTCAATTACTCAATCAGGAATTAGAACAAGCTGAGCAACCAGGATTCTACTTGAAATGTTCAACTATTAGTTTTGAAAAGTGAAATAATAAGAAATCGGGCACAGAGAATGCCTATCCTATTATAAGAATAGAACTACAATAGATTGGGGCATGTATAGTCACGGGGAAAAGTATTTCGGGAACATAGCATTTAGTGTTTAATTTAAATTTATCTGACAGCCGCCACATAGGTAGCTAAGGTTAGCCTATAAGGTGCCTATCTACCTCATAATTTAAGTAAAAACTAAATGCTACGTTTCCGGAATGTCTTTTTCCGTGACTATACAAGGGTGTATGAAAAACATGGTTTGTTTATTTAAGTTGACAAGTCTAGTAAGGGTCGGACCTATGCTACTCTAGTGCTAATATAATGCAAAGGCCCGGGTGGGAATACTGAAATGAGGATAAATGATGACTTGTGTGATTTTCGACAACAAGATTCAAACAACTGTCTAAAATCCATAGCACTAGAACTAATACTAAGGCATGGCAAGTGCTATCAACACATTTCCATATTGTATATGGAAATTTAAGTACACGCATTTTAACTGTATTTAAAAAGAGTGGATTATGCCGGCATTCATGATTTAAACCACCTATACGTCCGATGATGTTCTTCGGCGAGTAAAAATTACCAAGAACACCCTTTCATTTCAAACAGCACCCGCATACATCTTTGAAAAAAAAAAAAAAGAAAAAAGAAAAAAAAAAGGAAAACTTTGTCCAGTATAAGTCGAGTTCATACCCACTCAATCTCTTTAGGGATGCCCAAACTGATCCGGATATCCGAATCCGCGAATATCCGGATCCTGGTTTCGGATATCCGGATCTGGGGCATGGTCATTTCTAACTCCGATGTATTTTGGGGAATTTTTTCCGCCGTAGCTATAGGGATGGACACGAGTCGAGCTAAAACTCGACTCGAGCCAGAGGTAATTTTCTCGAGTCGAGTCACTGTTTTTCAGGTCGAGTTTGATATTTGGCTCGCCCGTGCGACACGTTCTCAAGTACAGGTAAAATAAGCCAAAAACAGACCCAAAAATTTCTGCATGGTAATAAGTTTGTAAAGTATGCCCAGTCGAAACCACTGAAGCTAGACAAACGAAATTTGATATGCTGATGTATCATCAAGAGTAGATTACGGGAAAATTAAAAAAATTGGAGAAAATCGATCTTTAATCCAATATGGCGGTATATATATAAGAACACTCAGATCGAACCGCTGGAGCTAGAGAAACGAAATTTGGCATAAATGTGTACCATTAAGAGTAGGTTACGAGAAAATCACGAAATTTGAAAAAAGTCGCCATCTTGAATCCAATAGAGCCGATTAAAATATATGTGCATATCTTAGATATGTATGTTTCTCGGCCATACTGGATCCAATATGGTGAGTCTTTTCAAATTTCAAAATTTTATGGTAAAATACACGATGACAAACTTTCATGCCAAGTTTCGTTTCTCTAACTCCAGCGGTTTGGCCTGGGCATATTTCGACATATCATAAGTTTGTTGGTCATATTGGATTCAAGGTGTTTTTTTTTTAATTTCGTATTTTTCTCGCAACCTACTCTTGATGGTACACATTTATGCCAAATTTCGTTTATCTAGCTCCAGTGGTTCGGCCTGGGTGTTCTACTGTTCTTTCTCTGTATATATGATTTGTTCGCAATATTGGATTGAAGATGACGATTTTCTCCAAATGTTGTAATTTTCCTGTAATCTACTCTTGATGATAGATCAGAATATCAAATTTCGTTTGCCTAACTTCAGTGGTTTGGTCTGGGCATACTTTACATATATAGATGTTTTTCCGCAATTTTTTATTCAAAATGGCTACATTTTCAAAATTTGTATATAAGTAACTTTGTAGGAAATTTACATTGCAAATCCTCTCAAATTTTCAATTAAAGAAATGTTCTCTAAAACCTACAGGAATGGAGTTCTATGCTAAAACCTGCCTTTCAGCCGCCATTTTTCAAGATGAAGGCGCGAGCGGCTGTCCCCTAACCCAAAGTTACAAACATATAGTTAGGGCTCTTAAGTGTACAAATGTGCCAAATTTCAAAACTCCTCAACCGTTTGCACCCAAACAGTACCAAATGACTGGACTATATGGGGATGTCATGTAATATCCGGACGAATAATGAATAATTTTTGGATGTTGGCTAATATCCGGATAATAGGTAATACTAGGATGACGGATAAAATCCGGATGGTTACATGGATACCGGATAATTTGTCATCTGGTTGTCCGGAAATTTTGGCCATCCCAAGAAGACAGCATAGAGACATTAATACCGTAGGATTTGGCTCGTTTTAGCTCGACTCGACTCGAGTGAATTTCGAGTCGAGTTGGTTTTCGTTAAAGTCGCTCGTGTCCATCCCTAGCCGTAGCTTAGTGGTAGAGTGTTGGCGTTGCATTCGGGAGGTCGTGGGTTCGATCCCAGGAGCCGACCATCCTGACTAAGTGAGGTTTTTCCAGAGTGTATCCTCAGTTACACCAGACAAATGAATAGATGACTTATATACTTCAACATAGACCCTGGAGTACACCTTGCCGAATCCTTTCCTCTCCCCTCCCGCCCTGAGCCGTAGATGCCTAAAGGCCATATATAAAATTCAAATTCAATTCGGCTATCAAACGATGTCTTCTTTCGTTTTTTTACTCTTCATTTTGGAGTGTTGAGAGGGAGAACAGGATCATATATAGAGAGAAGAAACTGCTGAGCTGCACATGGACTGCAAGACTACTGCTTTTAATGCTGTTACCGCCTTTTTTTTTTTTTTTACTAGTGCTTTTGAAACCAGTTATATAATAATATTATTCTCTCACTAATGCTTGTACTGGAGTGACAAAAGTAAAACAAATAATCGGCAGCACCTTCTTACCTCTTCTAACCCCTCTCTCTCCCATCACTAACTCAATGTTCCTACCCTTTGTCCTGTGACGTGGTTGTTCAGTCACTACGCAATAAACATGTCCCCCCTCCCCTTTTAAGCGTGCAGGGATGTAAAAAAATTGAAACTCCTTTCCCAGATTAATTTGCTTTGAGAAAAATTAAAGGACGTTGAAAACAAAAAATCTTCCTATCAATTCCCTTTGGACAAGAAAACAATCAAATACACAACTATATCTATAAAATATATTTTTCGAGTTGGCCAGGGCCTTTCATAATTTATCATCCCGGTATCACAGTTTTAGATGCATCATCATAACGAAGTCTTTGAATCTGCGATCGAAATCGCACGACTCCATTGGACCGGATATGGCTATCCCTAATTTACAAGAACCTTAGTAGCGCTTACACCATACCCCAAGATGTATGAAACAGAAAACCTTGAGCTCTATAATTCCTTCACCTCATGCCCTCACTGCGGAACTTGTGAAAGTGAAAAGAAAGAACAAAAAAGTAATTACTTTTGCTAGAAAAAATATATATTTTTTTTATTATTGTTTTGCATGAAAAAGGAACTGACCATGACACGTTTTGGCAGTGCATTCACACAAGCCTGCACGCGTACAGAAACACAAAATAAATGTTTCTTACATTTAAGAGTATAGCAAACTCACATAATATGAGCAATCCGACTAGGCAGTTTTCACAATTATCGGTTCAGGACTAAATGAGTCTTGATTTTGAAAGCATATTTTGCAGTAAAGATTGGGGGGTATACCGAATGGTTTCAAACTATGGGAATGAACTTGTGGAGGTAATTCCTTGCATCGAAACAAGATAAAAGTTCCTATGAAGAAATATCTAAAAATGCGTAATTTCGGAGCAAGAAATATGCAAATCTAGTGCGGCATCGTTACAAATGGCATATCTCGAAAGTGATGACGTAAAGACCTGCGACTTAGCAAATCACAATATAAACTGTAGCCAACAATTGTATCAGAGTGAAGTTTATGATTGAGGGACCGCAGCTTAGAGAGGATTAATTCCCCACGTAAGATTTTTTTATTGCCAAGGAACTGCATAGAAGACAAGCATAAACATTCCCTTTACATGATTAATGTCGATATATTACATCTGTGACGATACAATGCACGATTTGCGTGCTTCTAACTCCAATGAGCTCGGTAGCTGGTTATAGAACTGAAACGAGTCAATCGAGTGAAGCTTTGGACTGGGTCACCTGGTCTACGCTTGGGACCCAGCCTGACTCAGTGGCCAAAGCACGGTTGCGTTTGAACAGTGTTTCTTTCAGGGGTGACTGGGACCGGGGGGTGCTACCTCTCCAAGAACGAAAATACCTGTATAAGGAAAACTGTCAATAAGTAATTTCTATGTAAGCGCTTTTTCTTTCTGTTAATAATGTGAGTATATAAATTATAATGGGTCACATTTAAGAATACAGTATATAGATTACTACAAATAAATTACGATACATAAGCTCACTTCTCAAGGAATCTCACAAACGACAATAGTGACTGGTTCAAGGCACAAGAACAAGGCCATGTCAAATCAGGTCGACTCGGTCATCGGAACGTCGGGGCACAGATTTGGGTCATTTGGATTTCAGTTCTGCCTGGTTATATATTTAATTGAAGTATCTTCCCACTAGAAAATAACGTTAGATAGCCAACGTGTAAAAGAAGCAAGCTAAAATGTGAAATCCAGTAACTATTTTAAGCGGACGCAAGTTCCTTTACCAACAAAAAAATATATCGGACGACAAGACTTCGACGAAAATTGAACTTGCCCTTTTGAAGAAACATTTGAAAGCAAAGTGAAAAATATCCCGAATGTAGGTTCCAGTACAGCTTGTCATGTTATATAACCGAAAATTCAAGACCCATGAACAGACAAAAAGTGAGATACTTGAGAAGGAAGGAACCAAGTGTAAATTCAGAAACTTATAAAATATCACCAAGACAAAAATAGTTTCCCTGAAATTACAGGAAAATACCAAGCTCCACTGGATCGTGTCCGTTTCACTGAGAAATGCCACAAAACAATTTTCTTCCAAG
>JAGDQP010053685.1:0-13507 GCA_022664845.1 Lepisma saccharinum
GTAGGAGCAACATTGAAATTTCGTGCAACGATAAAAATACATTAGACATATACAGAGATAGTGCTTCCATCTTTTGTCGGAGATCTTGGCTTTACATGACCCTTAACAGAAACTTTTTCCTTCTATTGTAAGTTTAGTGTACAGTGTAAGTTTAGTTTAGTATGCTACAGTAACAGCGGCATGATTCTCAGATCCACTCACATGGTTTGCACAACTCGGAACATCTTCGCTCCAGCTGTTTACAGAAGACAAAGAAATTCAAGTGAAAGATATAATGATTTCCCCTTCGTTTCCACGTTTTAAAAATATTCAAATAGTGCGTGTGCAAGACTCTTGCAGACTGGTCTTGGTCTTGCAAGTATGGTCTTGGTGTTGTATGCAAGACCAAGACCAAGACTAGCGCTCATCACTACTTCGCTATACGTATATGAAGTCCTTCTCATGACGTATAATAACACAGAACATTTAAACAAGAACTGTGGTAAACACAATCATTATGCCAGACATAATGAAGACATCCCTGTCGGATCACAAACAGCCAAGTACTCGAAATCACAAAATTATAAGGGCATTAAATTATTTAATAAGTTGCCGGTAAATATTAAACATGCAAAAGACAGAAAGAGTTTTAAAACTATGTTAAGAAAATTACTTGTGGAACAATGCTTATACAGTGTGGAAGAGTTTTTAGAAACAACAATAAGCTAAAGAGGAAGTGAGTGGTACCTAGTATAATATTGATATTGTATTCTTTGAAAATGTATCTTGTTGTATATATTACTCTATGTTCACTGTTGTACTATAAAGAAAGCAATTGTAGCTTTATAATAGCTTTGTGGTATTTTCTGTAAATGTGTTATTTCTATCTTGTATTTCGTGTGAATGTATTGTCAACCGATAATGTACATATGTGTGTGTATGTACTATATATGTTACTGAACTGACATGTTCTATACCACTTTGCAATTTGCATGTACTTGGTCAAATGAACGCAAATAAACAATCAAAACAATAGCTTTTAAAGTAATTGCCCTTTCCCCCGGGTCTCTCTCCTAAATCCGCCCAAAATGGTGACACTTCGTGTTAAGAATGATACGCATTTTGCTACAAAAAATATAGACAGAAAGCCGAGCTAGAAAAGACTGGTTAAGTCATGTTGGATTTTTTTCATTATTCGCGATGAGCATGACATTTAACAAACATTATATGTGATCGTCGCAGACGCGCAAGCAGATCTCAATTACTTCTCACTCTCATTCTACACTTCCATCCCTGGAAGTTTCATTATATTTTGCGTTTCAACTCTTCCACGCATGTTGGAAATGTTACTTTTTTATACATTTAGATTTTATTCGTGCCATCAAGAAAAGTGAACCCTAGTACATAATAAAAATAAAATTCAAGAACGCTACCGATACAGAACTTTTAACTCACTTTGTAATAAACCCTGCTGATAAAACAAAATCGCGCCCGTAGAAGTACCCATTGATAGCTCCGTACAAGGGTGCAAAACAACCTAAAGCGCTTAGCAATAGATAATACTAAAATGAAATTTACCTAAGAGCTTATGCACCCTTGCATATTAAAGTTTGTGGGCCCACATGCATTTGAAACTCCCGTTTTGTTGGCGTTTAATGTAAGGAACTTATTTAGTGCATCTCTTAATCTATAACCATGAAGTGCTTTAATGTTTCAGTTCCATGCCAAAATATATAATTCAGTACATGGACTACATATAAAGGATCGTTTCCTACTACTTCATTAAGAAATTATGTATGGTAGTAAACTCCACAAATACCTACCAACTATTCGTGAATCCATACAGTGGTCTATTCTTAATCAGGTGATGTCCAACTGAGAAAACAATACACTTGCAATTCGTGTAAATCTCTGAGCTTTCTGTAAGTATTTGGAAGACATTTAATCATATTTATAATGTTTTCAGTAAAGTTCACAACTTTTGCACTCGCTATCCAAGTAACATTTATCACTTAATGCAACTGGAAAAGTGTAATTTGTCTTTGTAAAATTATTGAATACTTTGCGTTTTTTTTTCACTTAGCAGATTGCAACCTATCGTAGAACAGTGATTTCTGCGAACTCTTGACAACTTTTCACTTGACCAAATTTCCTTAGCACTTTGCAAAATTATACGTAAGTAGAACGAAAACATATCAAACAGCAAAGTGCAAAATGAAAAGTTGCAAAGTTAAATCGTGGTAAATGCCTCTGATCTGCGGCGTTAGGCCAGAAATCGCGGGTTCGAATCCCGCCCAAGGCATGGATGTTTGTGACTTTTTAAACATGCAATGCGCTTGTTTCATCATGACATGTCAAAGTGAAAGTAGTAAAATGATCCATACAAAATAAAGTTTACGAACGTTTTGCTAAACTGAGGAAAAGCTCCAGGATGGGCGGCAGTAGGACACGAACAAAGGCCTCCTATTGTGTATGTAAGTGCCCGCAAATTTTTCACAGAAAAAATGTCTGGTGACAATAACCAAATTGCACCACCCAAAAATTGGGTATTCACAATTGTTTGAAAACTGTCTTCGATGTTACACGAATGGAGACTGAAGTATTGCCAGATACCTTCTTTGTAACTTCAGTAGAATAATTCATGTTAATATATTTAAAAATGCTCTATGACGTTATGTTATTTAAACATTGAGTAAGAATTTTAAAGTTATATGCTTGATATATATAATGAATACATGAAGTCATGGAGCGGAGGGGACAATCCCGATCGCCACTTAGCCTAAACCAATATGGACCAAATTTCCATGACTAAATTAGTTTTTCTTACGCTTGTTATCGCTGTATGGCCTATTTTTTACATTCGAGTCTCAATTCTTGCAAAAAACGTAATTATTTATGGCATGTACTCATACATACACAGTCGGTACGTACGTTTATAACTCAACAATTAAGACAAAGAAAACGGGCCCCACAACGATAACAAGCGTGAATAACTGAGTTGGAATTGAAAATTTGGTCCATATTGGATTAGACAAAGTGGACGACTAAGGTTAAACTAGCGAGTTATCTTCCGACACTAGCCATTCATTCCAGTGTTACGTAGAGTTCGATGCGTCTCACGAACTTAAGAATTTAACGAATCACTGGTTAACGAGGGCGGTGAACTTTAAAGTGCTTGAAGTTACTTAATGATTCGATAAAAACTAAAGGGAATTGGTGAAATGCACCAATAGTGAATCCAAATGCCACTTTTTGTTGGACGTGCTCGGGGAAGTATCATTCATCAGCATCACACGTTCATTGCAATCCTATACATGATTGTTACGAATTCCAAAGTTACGAGTTGTTAAGGCATTTTTTTTCATTGATCAGAAGTCATAAAATCGCACAAAAGCTAAACTGATTGTCATAATATTCTATCTTGATTTAGCATTTTTAAAATAATTAAGGTAGAAATTAATGCCAACAACTTAAACTGCTCGTAAAAGTTTTTTCTAAATCGGAAGAAATAATATAAATGATAACATAAGCACACAAAATGTGGACACTAAGAATTAAATATCATAAAATTGTAAGTAAGCCTCACCTAAATTTTAATGTTTGAAAAAATACCAAAAGCATATATACAACCTATTCCAGAAAGGTTGACCGCATTGATTACAGCAATTTTGAGCTGAAAATTCTCTAAGTCGAACTTCGGGTATCTGCGGAAACAGTAAACCAAAGCTACCAGGTTCGAGCCCTGGAAGGAAGGATGAACCTTAGCAATTGGGAAAAAATGTGCAGATGTATTTTTTCCTCCTTTTAGTGCAATAAGACATGTTGAAATGTTATTAAGTGTAAATACGTAATGATACAGTATTTCGAAACCGTCCATACATCTGAGCACGTGATCGCTTTGTCACCTACGTTTCCATACGTAAAAGCACATTTGCAGTGAAAATGAAGACAGCAAATTTAGCTATCGCATTCGTAGTACAATAAACAAGAGAAAGGAGAGTAAAACAACAGCATTTGCAACGTATATGAATGTCATTGTATTGAACACCGAAAATTCAGTCATGTTTCTTCAGAATGATATATTCCTCAAAGCATGGGTGTTGAAAGAACGTCGGTAAAATATATGTAAACGTTAAATAAAGCAAATGTTGTTATATCGAAAGTCGGATCAAGGTGTCATACAGCAAATTCACGACCACCAAAGTTCATAAAAGTTTAATATCCCCAAAGCTCATGATACCCACGAACGATGAGTCACTTTAAGAGACTAAACTATACTTCAGTAAAGAAATACTATGAAATGCCTTTTTCATATGGAAGTGGTGAGGCTTTGATCTCTCTCTCTGACTTGGTTGCAAATTCTATACTTTGCCATCTGATGAAGAGAAGTTACTATTGTCTAATTAACTAGAAGGAAAATATGCTCAACTTGACCAGGGTTCGAACCCATGTCCATGTGGCATTGGTTTAGAAAGCAACGGTTTTATAACCATAAGCTACTTTTACAACTAAAAAAGATATTGCCTAGATTTGTCTTATTAAAACACCACCTGATAGAGTCACGCTAAGTGGACCATTTTATACATTAGTGATTTTTGATAAGGAAGATTAGATTTGTTTAGGTTAGTGATAGTAAAATTGGGTCATTCCTGGATAATTTTTAAAAATAGTTTGTTACATTACAACTTCAGAAAAAAAAATAGTTTTCGTATATGGGTTCCTACATACCTGAAGTTATCAGAACAACTTTTAAAGAAATGTTATGCAAAGTTTCCTCGATACAAAATTTCAGACTTTTTCACGAGGACCCATCTGAGACATTTAAGCCCGAAATTCGGCATTTTTCGCAAAGGGCCGAATGTTTGAACACCCGTACAAGAGAAGGAGTGTGATTTAGGGCCATGATTTTTCTTGCGTGCATACACTCGGTTGGTAGGTCTATTACAAAATTTTGCAGAATTTTATTCAATCTCTTCTAACTAAGTCTATGGCTTATGGAACTCTTAAGTTCATCACCGCAGTAACAAGCGTTCGCCATCCTGGGCAATATCAAGCCAGTTTTCATCACGAACACCTACTTCTCGAAGATCTCTTCTAATATTGTCCTCCCAACGACGTCTCGGTCTTCCCAATGGTCTCCATCCATCAGGCCTTCCAACCAGGATAGAATATAATCTTCGTTTTCCCCCCATCCGAGCTACATGACCTGTCCACCTTAGCTGTCACGATTTCATTATTTTTAAAACATATGGTGAATCGTACAGTCCGTGGAGTTCTTCATTATCCAGTCTCCTCCACTTTCCAGTCATCCCGTCCCGTTTCGCCCCCTATATCTTTCTCAAAACCTTATCAAACACACGCATTTTATGTTCATCTGCTAGGGTCGTACTCCAACTTTCGTAACCGTAAAGTATTACCGGCAGAATAACCGTTCTGTATACTTTCAATTTCAATTTCCTTGATATTAATCGCGATGATAGAAGTTTTTGGACTGAATAGAAACATGCGTTCCCCCGACACTAAGCGACATTTTATTTCTTCCAAGACCTCATTTTTGCTTGTTACGTATGCTCCCAACTATTTAAATTTGTTTACTTTCTCTATGACCTCATCCCTAATCCTTATGTTTTTATTTCCTTCATTCCCTGTGTTTCGGCTTATCATGTATTTTGTTTTCTCTATGTAGACCTATCTCATCGCACGCCTCTACTGAGACATGGGTGTTGCTTTGTAGTGCATCTATATCGTCCCCTATTAAATCTACACCATCCGCGTATACGAACAGTTGATTCAAACCATTCAATGATAGTCCCTTTTTGTCCCCTTTAATTTTTAAAATCAGAAAGTTAAACAACTGTGGTGACAAGGCATTGCCTTGTTTTAATCCTTTGCGAATCTTGAAACTAACTGACATATTATTACCTAACCGTACACTACTTATGGGGTCGCTGGAACACATCTTCACTAGTTGAACCAATTTTTTCGGAATTCCAAATTGTATTAGCATACTGTATATATTTTCCCTCTTGATACAATCATATGCTTTCCTAGAATCAATGAATAGCTGGTGAACCGTCCCATTGTATTCCCATTTCTTCTCCAAACTTTGTCTCAAAACGAAAATCTGGTCCAACGTGGATCTATTTCTTCTAAATCCACATTGGTTATCTCCAATTATTTCATCTACGTATACACTTAGGCGTGTTAACAGGTTGTAACACCTTAATACCTTGTAACAGGTTGGAAGTAACGAGATTCCGCTGCAATATTGTCTATTCCTGGTGATTTGAAATTTTTCAATTTCTTTACCGACATTTCGATCTCGCTCTCACCAGGTTCGGGAATGCACTGTTCTGCGGTATGGATTTCAAATTCCTCTGTTTGTTTCCCTTTGTGTACATTAAGAGGTTTGTCGAAATAACTTTTCCACACATCGACAATTTTAGTCGGATCCGTCTGAAGATCTCCACGTACATTTCTAATCATTCCTAACCTCCGCTGGTAACCTTTTCTTAATGAGATTATCCCTTTGTATAAATCTCGTATGTTATTTGTATTCCCGTTTTCCTCTATCTCCTGAATCTTGTGTGTCAGATATTCTCGCTTTTTGTTTCTGAACGCGAGTGTGGCGTTTCGTTTCGCGTTACTGTAGTAGTTGCTATTTGCTTTGCTTTTATTATTTAGCCATGTTGCCTTGCTTGTTTTCCTTTCTCATGAAGCTTAAGGCATTCTTCATCAAACCAAGGTTTGTTTTTCTGTCGTTTTTTCTCACCTACACGTTAGTTTGCTGCGCTCTTAAATGTTTCACGAATTGCCTCCCACATCTTACTTACATCAATTACATTATTAATATCATCATTATTATTACTCGAGTCGGCTAGGATTTCGAACCTACTTGAGAGTTCGAGTTGGTAATCTGCTTTTATGCTCGGATTATTTAATCGTTTAACTTGAAGTTCACATGTTTTGACCCCTTGCTTTCTCTGCTCGCAATGCATAACCTTTCCCTTATTTTTGTAATCAGTATTTGATGCTCGGTGTCACCTTCCGCTCCTCCGTAGGACCTAACGTCCATTATGTTGATGTGTCTTCGTCTGTCTACTAATACGTCATCGATCTGGTTGAGAGTTTTGCCGTTTGGAGATACCCATGTGTATTTTGTATGTCTTTGTGTTCAAAGTACGTGCTCTTTACCAGTATGTTTTTTGAAATCGCGAAAGTTATCAGTCTTTCTCCATTGTTGTTGATTTTTCGTGAAGGCTGTATTTGCCTATAAAGATCTTTCTACCTTTGCATTGAAATCACCCAACACAGTTTTCGAATTGTACTTCGGCATTCGGTCAAACAGCCTTTCTAGCTCATCTTAGAATATACGGTATGAATTGATGGGTGGTAACAAAATGTAAGCTCCAAAGATGCTAACCTAACCTCAAAATAAATTAAAGTGTGTATTTTTTTGTGGTAGCTTAGCGATATCTCAGTTGGATTCGCACTTACGATGACATTTTTTTACATGAAGTTTTTTTCAAGCTCTACCAAATTATAACTTTTACAGATTTGTTGGTGTAAAATTAAAATTTTGAGAGAGGTTAGAAAATTTAATACAAAAGACAACAGTTGGCTCGAAAAATGTATGTTATTTATTTTTAATGGTTCCATGAATATATATATATATATATCCATGAATTGTTCGGATGTTCTAAAGTGGTATAACATAACCAGAAAAATAAAAACAGCATTGTTGTCGGTTTTAAGGCGTTCTACATTCGTTTCTATAGTCCACTTTGGTTTGCGGTGTCCTCAAAACTTGCGACGTTAATTTAACTAAATTTCCCGACGTCATACAATGATGAAATTTCGCACAGCGACGTAAGTCGGGTGACAACACAATATTCCATTGTTACTTTTACATATTTCTATATATATTTATATTTGAAAAACATATGGTAATATTTTGTTATTACAGACTTCTTTATCCAAAAATAAATAGACCGCGCTCGGTTTTGCTGGTTGCAGAACATTTTATGATTTAAGACACACAATATTAGCTTGAGAAAAAGTATGAACACCGTAACAATCCCAAGAAAATTAATAAAAAAGATTTTCTCAACGGTGTAAATTAAACAGGACACCATCAGTTGAGCATCAGAGATTAGAAATAAATCACGTGACTAGGCTTCTTACGTAGCACGTGGACTGTAAATACAAGTTCGAATGAGCCTCTTGCTAGATCATCTTCGTGGATGCCTGGTTTAGACGTCGCCTTCTTGAGTGGAAGGTCTCGGGTTCGAATCTAGCCCGCAAAAACTTTTTCTTTTTTCCCCTTTAAACATATATTTTTATATGTTCATATTTATAATTGCTAAGATGTGCATAAATAACCGATTGCTTCTGAAAGCTAGGATGTATTTGGATGCACACGTAGTGAGGTGTGCAAGGGGGCACGGTGCGTCCGAAGGGAGCTAGGCGACGCAGCCCAGATTAACGGTGGGCATACGCACAAGTGTTGGTTAACATTCCATTATACCTATCAATTTTCTATTTGGTACACATAAAATTAATTTTATTTTATCCCAATCCCTGTGCTGTTCATTTGCACGATTGAGACAGTCGTAATAAAGAACTTTTTAAAGACATCCTTTTTTTTTAAGCAATTGGTACTAAAATGTAAAAAAAAAGTTCACACACGATTAAAAAGAAGCTGATGGGGCGCGCAAATTGAAGAATTTATAAAGTGACTCAATGAGAGTGCGCCCTATGATTTTATTTTTAATCAGTCGTTTCAACCTGAGATTTTGTGACATATCTTGTATAAGAACCAGCGGTGGTCGAGTAGATAGCATTAGGAAGTCAGTTATCATTCCAGAATGTCGAGATTTCGGAATTTTGCAATTGAGGAGTTGGGTGGAAAAACGACCAGAGTCTAAAAATTGAGTTTTGAGAAAAATATGAAATTTGTGCCCCTGAAAAATATTTTATCCAATAAATAAAATTATGAATATGACTTAAAAGTTCATATCCTTTAGACGTGTATTTCATAAACTGAATGTTCATATATTTTGTACTTTGAACATTATACAACATGTGGTGGTATCAGAGGTCCTTTTTCCATAAAATACCCTGTGACATAGGAGTTCCTGAAATATCTAGGATAAAAAAAAATATGTAAACCTTTGTATATTCATTTCATACTGTATTAGAACACTTAAGAAGATACATAGCTCCGAAAATAGCCTGAATTCAACATGAACTATTAGAAAAAGTAAGTGAAATAAACTTCTGGCATTAATGTCATGACCACTTAACTCTACTTAAGCATGGAATTCTTAAACGATTACGGCTTCACAGCCTGATTCCTCTTCTATTTCATCGTCTAGATATTTGATTACCGTACCTCTGAATCTCCTTGTTTTGGCTTTTCGATGATATCTTCAAACCATTTGCACTCCTCAGGGGTCAGTAAAATACTAACAAACCCCGTGGCATGACAGCCAATTAAGGGCCCAGACCTACCAGCCGGCTTTGGCACTCATGCCGTAGAGGTGAGATGTGGTCAGCATCTCGGCTCCCCCTCGCCGTTAATGCCAGTTTTTGTGACCGGAATCCGCTACCTCATTATTCAGGTAGCTCCCCAATTTGCCTCACGACGCCGCACAGGCAACACCATCTGAAGTACTGCAACGGTCATCCGTCTGACCAGACCCAGAGCCGCTTGACATCGGTGATCTTACGGCTACGGCGTTCCCTCCTCAGGGGTCAGTACACAAAATAAACTTCGCAAATATTTTTATTTTGCAGCTTTCAACACATTCCTAGCCATTAGTTTGACAGTATCAGCTCTATCAGGGACTGCCAATAAATATCCTTGATTGGACATGGATGCATCGATCATTTCAGGTTCATTATACTGCAATCTACATTATTGTTTTATTTTGAAAGGTGTTTTTCTTGACATTAGGTGGTTGTACTTACTCGCGGATTCACTCAATGTTTTTTTTAATAACGCCATGGCCTTGTATGTACCATGTCAAATTTACAGGAAATAACTTTGTCATAATCTGTGGCAGTAGAAATATTCTTGCTGTTCTTGCTATTAGAGTATACCCCAAATTTACGGTCATACGGCTTCGCTCCCGGCAGGAGCATGGGTGTGGATTTTAATGGCTAAAGGGCGAATAGTGACGGGCCGAAGTCCAAAGTTACTAGATTGGCCCATATAAAAATATAAAACTAAAAAAGAAAATAAACGTGCACATGAGAAGATAAAAATTAGTTTGTGGCATTCAATTAGTTCTTAATTATATTTTTTTGACGTAATATTAGTTAGAAACACATTAAACAAAATCTATACCATAGTTGAAAATAACATATTGAATATACGTTGTATTAACATCTTATCAACGCAATGGCGTCTTTGTTGAAATATGATTTAAAAATAAACGTAATTTTTTCAACCGATAACGGTTAATCAACGAAATTAACCTAAAATCAACGTTGAAAACAAGTATGTGTGCTACTTGGGTTAGAATACAATACCTAGACAATTTTCTGTTTTTGCTTCATTACTGTCGAAATTATTCCATAATACATACTTCTCATACAACACTTAACTCACTCATAATATTACATATCTATAGCATTGAAAGGCAAAGAAATAGTGACCTTATCTGACTTATTCACCCCAATTAAAATTAAATTTATTTCTTCTCTACCCTCCTTCTCGCTTCAGCTGTCAATCAAAACATTCGATTAATATTAAAAATATAATTTCAGAGGCACAAAATTAAACACTGGAAGATTGAATTATCATATATATTGGATTAAATCGATAACTTCATTTTTCCACGACTTTCACGTTGGAAATGTACCCGAAAATTTCTTTCGGGATTTCATGAAAAGTTAACTTATCCACTGCAATTTTATGCAAAACAATAGATTCTTTCGATTAATACAAAGTAAAACTTTTGGTAAACTTGATTTTATATGGGCCAGTCTAGTAACTTTGGACTTCGGCCAGTCACGATCCGGCTCTTTAGGCTTGACACCTAGTTAAGATCTACGCCAATGCCCCAGCCGGGACTCGAACTAATACAAAGTATATGAAATTATCTCTTTAGGATAGAGTTATGGAGGAGGTGACAATATCCAGATTACACAACAAAAGATCATAGATTGCCTCGACCATCTTTGCCAATCGTGACTTATTTACCATTCCCAAAAGTGGGAGAGAAAAACAAACAAATAGGGAGTACTATAATTTATGCAAAGTTTCCATCTAAACACAATAGGGCTGATATATATACATATTTTCAAAATTTCAACCCCCGACCACCCCCTTGGGCCGATTTTGCTCATTAACGAACTTAACCGAGCTATTAAGCCTAGAAATAACAAAATTTGGTTCAAATATCTTCAAAATTGTGACCGCTAGCGTGTAAATATATATACATGGAGAAAAAATATATGTATAGACATGGTACAGATCTCAATAGGTAGATTTTTCTTCGAAATCTACCTAAAATAATAAGAAAAACACACACACAAACAAAAACACTTAGGGATTTCACTGCCGATGAACGAGAAATTGTAAAAAATATTTGAATTATTTTGTACGCTTTTCTGAGCACACACTCATCAGGATGAAAGCCAAAGAAATTGATAACAGTTTGTGGACAACAGATAGATTTCGGCTCAAGGCACGAGACGAAACAACTAAGGAAAGAGCCCGCGGCCGTAAAATGTATCCCCTCCCCCTCCACTTTTCCGAACATCAGGTAGTAATTTATGAGTCTTCTTACAAAATACTTCTTCCTATATTCGTTTATCAACACTGACCAGTTTTGGCGCTTAACACTATTTAAGAGATGAAAAAAAGTTCCGAGAATCCCCACCAGGCGAGGGATCGTGGTCGATGCTAATTACATCTAGCGTCTCAGAAACAAAGGCCCAATCCTAAATGCTTCCTTTAGGAGTATAGGAAAGGAAGCAGTTTGGTTGTACACTTGGCGAATATAGCGACATCTTTGAAAATCATTAGAAGCGTAAACAACTGTGCAGCGGGTGGCTGTGATATCGTAGGCAAACAACCCCAATTGAAACAGCACGAATAATTAGAAACGCAAACAACTGCGCAGTTGTACTCGCAAGATGCTTTGATCGCGTGAGCTTTCCCCCTACTTCGCTCGAGAGGTATTGCACGGCGCGTATTTTTAAGACAATGATTTACATGGTCTTATTCAATGACGCCCATTAGGGGTACAAGGGGGTGCTTTCCCTCCTCCCCTAGCCGGAGAAAATGATACTATTACTAATATGGCACAAAATGTGGGGATCATGTTAGTCAAAAAAAGAAGGCAGTATGTGTATAGGTGGTCTTTGCCCCCCACCCCCCCGAAAATCGTAACATGGGCGCTCTTGGTCATATTCCTTATTCATTACGTGTACCGACCAGTAAGCAGGTCTTTCATTACAATTGCAATTCTTCACGTTCTTCCCTTTAAAAGACTTTCCAGGGAACAGCTACACATAAATGCTTCAGTGCTTTTTGTAAGTTGTATTATTACATAAATCAGCGAAAAGGTTTCAAAGCGTTCAAAATGCAGTGCAAAAGAAATGGTACTAAAGAAATTATCAACAACGTGTTGCGTGCAACAAATTGCTGGAATTTTTACAGAGTAACTGCATATTATTTGAAATCAATTTTGTGACATTTTCTATTCCTCAATAGAACAATAAATAGTGTGTTCAGTAAACAATATGAAAAAGAAGAATTATCCTGAATATCCGCCTATATCCTGTTTTGATGGCGGAATACAGTTGAACCTGTCATTATTAATGAACATAAGATGGATACTGCTCACCGTTGTCCCGTGAAATTCTGTAAAACTCGAAGCGGACGTAGTTCAGTTGGTACAGCACAAAGATTTCGCCAGTAATTGTTTGCGGGGATGTAAAGCCAGGGAGGGGGCATGCACGGTTTCTATCGATTTTTGACAGTATAAATTTTAAAGTTCAGTGTTTTCTAGAAAATTTGGGGGTGACACCCCCACAAGGGGTCTGGCAGAATCACTGGTAGAGCGCGTTGTATTCTCATTCAGAAGGTCCTATGTTCGATACCAACGACTGACCATGCCAACAGGTTTTTCCACGGATTTTCTTCAGTCACATCATGCAAATGCCGGATGATACCTTCAACTTAGGCTCTGGTCGACTTCTTCCCTTCCTGGCTGAGGTTTTCCAGTTTTTTCTGTCACGTCAAGGAAATGCCTGGATGGTACCTTCAACTTAGGCCCTGGTAGACACCTACCCGCACCCTTTCCTCTCCCCTGACCCAGGCTGAGCCTTACATGCCTGAAAGTAATAATTAAAGTTCAAGTTCGAACCTCATGGGCAACCATCTTGACAGATTTTCCAGGGTTTCCCTCTTTACTAAGCGAATACCGGAATGGCACCTAAGATCCTGACAGCTACCTTTTCCATTCTTGCTTAAAGTTATACTTCAATTCAACAAGAGGCAATCCAACGTGAT